>JAODLL010070831.1:0-16707 GCA_026546735.1 Forbesichthys agassizii | reverse complement strand
GTGTGTTTTTGAGTTTGTTTAGTTAAATTAAGTGTAGGACTTATTAAAGCACGAGCCAAGGGCTCGTGGATGTTTTATGTTTCACTGTTGTGTTTTTTCGTTCGTTTACACTCGCCTCCATAACCGCAACGTTACATACATCATAAAATCAAAGTGTAAAAAGATGTGTTTTAAAAGTGTCCACGGTATCCATAGCTCTTAAGGAGAGAGGGAGAGCGTTCCATAGCCTGGGAACCACTGTGCCGATAGCACGGTCACCTCCTGTTTTAAACCGAATTCTTGGAACAGTTAAAAGGCCCTGACTTGAAGACCTCAGAGACCGTGCAGAGGTGTGTGTGTGTGTGTGTAGCAAGTCCAGGATCCAGGGAGCTCTAGGGATCCAGGGAGCTTAATTAACTGTGCAAGGCTCTACAGTACTGTATATGTGATAACTAAGACTTTAAAATGGACTCTAAAACAAATGTCAGTCAGTGTAATGCCTCAAGCACCGGAGTGATATTAGCACGCTTGTTGGTCCTAGTCAGGAGCCTTGCAGCTGCATTTTGTACAACTTGCAGTCCGTCTATGGATGACTTATCTAAACAAGTGTACAGTGCATTACAATAATCCAAGCATTAAAAAATAAAAGCATGAACAAGTTGCTCCTTTTTAGCAACTACATGTCTTATTTTTGCAATGTTCCTCAAAATAAAGTGACAGGAACAATCAACAGATTTAACATGACTGTTAAAACATATAGATTTGTCAAAAATGACACCCACATTTCTCATAGTGCAATAATCAGAGGTAGATAAGGGCCCAATAGCCTGCCTAATCTTAAGAGAAATATTAACAGCAAGGGACCCAGCACAGAACCTTGGGGCACACCACAGGACAGAGGAGCAGGGACTGACGTAAAAGTGTCTTTCTGACACAGAGAAACTCCTGTCAGAAAGGTAGGACGAAAACCAGTCCAGGGCTGATCCAGAAATGCACACGTTTGTTAAGTCTATCAATCAGAATACCGTGATGGACAGCATCAAAAGCTGCACTGAGATCCAGCAGGACAAGCACAGTACATTTACCCATATCAGCAGCCATCAATATGTCATTTGAAACCCTGAGGAGGGCAGTTTCAGTGGAATGCATCCTTCGAAAGCCAGACTGAAACTTATCAAGGATGTTGTGGTCATCCAAAATTGCGTTTAGCTGCATTGCCACAACCCTTTGTAACATTTTGGAGATGAATGGCAATTTAGAAATAGGTCTATAGTTATTAAAAACTGATTTTTTTTCAAGAGAGGCTGAACCACCACATGTTTAAAATGGCTAGGTACATGACCCTGTATGAGAGATTTATTTATAATGTAAATCAAACATGGGCCAATGGAATTCATTGTTTTCATCAGTAGAGATGTTGGCAGAATATCTAAAGGGCAACGAGATGAGATGGTTTAATCTTTCCCACTAAGTTAATAAGGTTGATCAGGGTAATGGAGCAAAAAGAGTCCTCTGAATGCTTATTATAAGGGGACTATTTGAAGGCATAATGCTTGTCCTGACAGCTCTCACCTTGCCACCTCCTGCCATGTCACCTCCTCCCTCCGGCCCTGCAGCTTCACACTGGGTTCTTACTCCTGGCGATCGCTGTGCGGAGACAGAAAGAATCTATCTCTGAGTCTAGCACACAAAACAACAGTTCACTGAAACAAGGTCAGTTTGCTTAGTTATCACTTAGCACTTTTCTGTACTTACTACATAGTGGGCCTTGAACCAAGTCTTTTCCCGCTTCGCTGGCTTGTTCGGTCACCCGTACAGGCTGCCCTCTCGCTTTGTCGGCCTGTGGGCCATCACCAACCAGGTCCTCTACGACGGTGGGCCACCTTCCAATCGGTTGCCCTAGTCTTGTCTCGCTCTGCCTCCGTTCTCAGGCCGTCTCCTGTGCCATTCTCTGTGACGAATCTGTCGAGTCCCACCTCCTGTTTCATTGCTAGTCTCCCTGGTCGTTTCTCCGGTCGATCTCATGCCGAATCCCCCATGGCCGCTCTCTCCAAATATACTCGCTCTCATTTGTCACTCCTGTTCTACTTCTGTCCTCTTTACGTGTCTCTGTCAACTCTCACCTGTGTTCCCCTGTCCACAATCAATGTAACTCACCCCCACTGCTCTTTTCGCCATCCAAACTGTGGGCTTTATTACATAATTGGTCTCAGGTGTTTCTCACCACTTCATGATCCTCAGACCAAAATCCCCAAGAAAACCAAGAAAACCAAAACCCATGACATACTACAAAATGTATAAAACATGCAATCATAAAAACAAATCAAACCCAAAAATAGATAAATAGCAATGATAAAATCAATGATTCAACCACACAATAAGGGTCCGAATATGACACATGGTTCCTTTGAGTACAGTATCGTTTGTTCACAGCAGCAAATGTGCAATGCAACTGTACACAAGATGTGGTCTAACTAAATAAATACCTGTGGGGGTCAATAAAATCTGTATTCCTTAACTTTTTATTCCAGGGTTGACTGCACTTACAAATGAATATCACCCATTTAAGGGCTATAACCTCTTGATGTTCTAAAGAGAAAATTACATGTTTTGTTCCTTACAACATCTGGAAGAACAAATTCATTAAATAGCATGAACCTTATTACAGAGAGTAATTGTTCTTGCCAGCACTGAAACCCACTAACTGTATTAATCCTACTCCAAAGATAATAATGGCTGAAGCTAAACATTTTAAAAAGTTATTTTGAACCTCATTTTAATTGTCTTTTGGCTGTAAGCAATAGAGGTTTTCAACTCAGGTAGGGAAGAAGGTCAATCATTCCTTTAAAAAAGTTAAACCATATTTCTAAGCATTTATAAATATATGATTGGACTATTCGTTTGAAAGAGTGGTAATGCAGACATAACATACAGTATATTCATTTTGATATCTATCGCTTCAGTCAACTGTGAACATACAAGACATATGTTCCTGCAGTAAAAATGTAATGGTCTCTTGGCCAGCATCACTGAGGCAGCACAGCACATGAGCGTGAATTGCTGTCAGGAAGAGAAAGGAGTCAACCAGGTTGACAGAACAGACCCGTTTTATGATTTTATTGGAGTTTTCCAAGCAATTGTGCTCCAAATTTGGTTATAAACACTTGGTTATAATTGGCATATATTTAACATCCTGCTTTATCTAGTCACTAATCCAATTAAAAAGAAAATAGCTCTACCCATCTGGATAGATCAGTTTAATCCTGATATAAAAATCCTGAAATTAAATTGCAAAGGAAGCAAATATCTTTCAATTTCATTTCCTTTGAGGAATACCAATTTGAAAATAGTATGAATATAAGAATATTAAGAGGTCTTGTGTGTCACAAGTAATATTTTTGTCAAGCTTTTAGCTTTTTCCGTCACACGGCCTCTAGTGACCGAGGAACATCAGCAGATCCCATGATGCACATTGTATGCTTGATGTTATCAACACAGACACACTTTTGTGTCCTCACAAATTATATTATTAATAATAAGAATATATTGTAATATAATAATATATTTAATATTATCTCTGCAGTACTGAAATATCAAGCCATATACATCCTTCTAATAACTTCTAAACGTCAAACAATAGTTACAGTAAATGTCAATATCTATCTCAAAGTAATTACCTTATATAGAATATTGCACTCATTTATATGTACTCATTTATATTTTATCGTGGCAAGTAATCGGTCTTCTGTCAACAGCCTGAGACGCTTTAGGAGAGTACATGTTTCTTGACAAAAATGCACCCATAAAAAGAAAGCCACAGCAATGGTCCAGCAGAACCTGGATGAACGATGCATTAGCTCAGTAGATGGTGTGTGTGTGTGTGTGTGTGTGTGTGTGTGTGTGTGTGTGTGTGTGTAGGATGGGGGTGGTTGGGGAAGTAGTCTACCGGCTTCAGCCATTAGCCTAATGTGTTCTCTACTCCACTCAATAGCCAACCGTCTCAATACTGCACCGACTCTTCCACCATGCTCTCAGTGTTCTTTTGTGTACAGTAGCTGAAAGAAATAGTGTTGTTTATACAACCTCATCTTACATCACTAACAGGATACTAGTTCTGGAAGACCATGCAGACATGTATCCCTTCTTGGTAGTGAATACATGTATACTGTACTTAAACATTAACCTTGAAGAACAAAAACTGAAATACACTTATGAACTTAAATGACTACTTGTATTTATTTCTGACATCACTAGCAATAGAATATGATACAATAATGTAATGGGTTATAGGTGAACCTCACTTGTCTTGAAATGATCAATAGAAACCCCTTAGTCATAGAGGTAGTGGCCATACTGTATGGGTCAATCAAACAACAAAACAACAAAAATGTGCTGATGACCAACCTTGCTGTCGTCATGAACTACTCAAATGGATGCAGATTGGTTTATTATCGGTTATTTTCCAGAAAAAGCGGGAATCATCTCGGCTGACTTCTGATGCCAATGCAAAAATGCTTTCAGAACCAAGTCTCTACTGGCCATCAGAGGCTTGGCTTCCACGTAGTACAACATATTCTGAATGAATCGCTGTCTATGGGAAAAGACAATACATATACAATAAAAAATACAAAAGCAATGTTTTTTTTTCTCTCATACAGTAAGATAAATTTGTTAATTTCACTGTTTATGACAAGATAAAAAATAATATTTCTATTTTAAGGCAATTTTAGAGGATATTAAGAGTATATCACAACCAATAGCAATATATTATGGAAGCCCATAGAGGACTAAATTAAAATGAAAATATAATCCCAAATAGCATTTTAACTGTCAAACAATTTCACGCTTTAGAGTAAACTTAATACAAATGAAAATGCAATCCCAAAATTGCATTTTCATTTAAAATGCGATTTGGGATTGCATTTTAATTTTAATTTAGTCCTCTATGGGTTTCCATAATATTTAGCATTCTGAACCTGCTGTCTGTGAATCTGTGAACTTAAATAAAGACCATAGTTTCAAGGGGCCGCATTTAACAATTGTGATTGGAGTACATACATGTATTTGTTACCAGATGGAGAGGGAAATACAGCCTGGTAAAATACCAGGAGAGCTGTTCTAAAATTAGCTGGAACACAGCCAAACATATGTCATGTGACATCATTAAACTAAATGTCTCCAAAGGTGATATACAATATAGGACAATCCCATTTTACAGTAAAAACAAGGTCAGAAAGATTAATTGGAAAGCATATCACTACTTATTTACACTTTATTTGTTCATCAATTTTAAGAGATACACTGTAACATATAGTAAAAATGTATTTTCAATGAGAAGATTCTACCTACTTCATTTGATGTTGGGTTTAAATTCAGTCTGTCAAAACAGACCTGAGGTGAAACTGATGTAGAGAAACATGTATATAATGTGTATAATATGTGTATAAGTTCAAGGACTAGAAAGTTCCAGAGAAGAATAAACACTTAAGTACAATTCAGATAACTGCCTATTTTCTCTGATTCTCAAATATAATTGTTTAACCACAGAATTGCTTTTGTTTGCAATTGTTATTTGCATATGTGCTCATGTGTTAGATGAGTGTCCTTTGGTATAATAAGTCTTATTGCATACTGAGCGCATGAACACTATGGTGATGTCAAAAGACAGATAACATCATCGGACTATTTCAACAGCATCTGCTTGAGTGTGGCTAGAGAAAATGAACCGTGTTCGGATATTTGATTTGGCATCTCAATATGCTAAAACGGCTCAGACATTTGATTTGGAGCATAGGTAATTCATGTTCCTTTTACGTTTTAACGATTTTCAAGCAATTGCCTCCTGCCACGGCGATGAATAGACGCATTACCATGAGGGCTAATTTGAAAGTGCTGTTTTAATTTGGTGAAAGGATAGATTTTCAAGAGGATTGACAGAAAGTGTGTGTGTGTGTGTGTGTGTGTGCGCGTGTGCGTGTGTGCACGTGTGCATGTGTGGCGTGCACATATGTTAGATCACTTGTGCTAGCATGTAAATATCAAATGACCCGTTCAAAGTGCCTTGAAGCTACATGCAGGGCACACCCCAAGCAGTTTATAAATCACCGACTAAATCATTGCTCTGTAATAACTTATCAACAATAACCTATCAGCATCTCAATACTCAGTGTGCCACTGCAGCCGCCTGGAGTTTTGCAGTTTATCTGAACCAATTGTGATTCCTGTTTGAAGGCATCTGTCAGTGGAGACTAATGGCTTAGCTGTGATGATGGCAAGAGAACATGTGTCCAGCCTGATCCCAGGCAAGTCCCAATTTCCAATTTTATAGATAAATGATCACAGCAAGCCTCCCATCTCAGTATATGAAAGGTTCTTCTTTAACACCCACCCCCCACCCACGCTGCAGTCTCCAATTTGCTGTGGATAATTGGCTCTCAGCAGCTTCTGTGAAGCAACTACATGACACAGAGCAAAGGGCAGGCCAGCACACATTGCTGTTGCCATTGTTATATAAGGCCTCCTCTGGGAGATAGTGCTGGTCCATTAGGACCACCTGTCACTGGAGCAACTTCTTGATGAAAGCATGGGTGCCTACCACCACTATATAGCCAACAAATGCTGGTCAGTCTGTCATCACTGTACTGTTTTGTTTTCTATGCTATTTTCAGTTGGATATAAGCGCTCATTGAAATAGTTTGCTAAATAAAATTCATTTTTATATTTTCTTACAGTTAAAGGCAGGGTCAGTCATTCTTGCTAACTTCAAACTCATATCAAAACAGTATCCCTGTACGGTCCTCCGCAGGTCGATGGATTAAACACTTCTTAAAAGCCCTATCATTAATCTGAAACATTAAACATGAAAGTCTTTTTTCATAAATTGCCAATTTGCCTTGTTGAAGATACTAGGTTTTCATCTGAACGTGGAATCCATTAGCTTGACAGGCTTGGTTCCAAATAGTGGATTTAGTGTATTATTTTGACTAGCTTGCACCAAACAGAAAGCCCCATCCATCAACAGAGGTTTCATTCTCATTAGCTATTAGCCTGCTGGGGCAAATCGCTGTGCAGGTGAAATGTACAGACTCCTGTTGCCCACGCCCCCGCAGGGGCCTTTGTTACACAGCTTTTATGAAGCAATACATGCTTCTGTAACCTGTGTGTGTGCGTGTGTGTGTTTGCGAGTGAGCTGAGGGTGTTCAAACTAAACCTACAGAACATGAAGGCTTTATAGAATAATGATACAAAGTATACACCGATCACAAAAAAAGTTTCAGGGTTTAACATTGTTGCTGATCTGTGTATTTTTGACAGTCAATCTATATAGCCAATAACTCTGAATGGTAAATCACATTACAGATTGTTCAGAACAGGCTAATGATACAGTACACACTGATCAGACACAGCATTACAAAAGGTAACTGGTTTTAATGTTGTGCTTGATTGGTGTATACACACACATGCACACACACACACAGACACACCCATGTACTGTATGTATACTGTATAAACAGTATATGTATATATATATATATATATATATACAGTATATACATGCAGTATATTACTATTAATTTCTCCCCACATACACACATCAGTTGTGCAAGCTCCAGGTCTCATTGGAGCAATTGGCAATTTGGAAGTCCCTCATTGCAGACCACTGCAGCAGTGTGCAGTGTATGGTATACTTTGTGGGTTACAGTTAAAGTGCAGTTCATTAGTGATCGCCACATTCATGTGTTCATATTCTCAATCAATTAAGCCATGTCAATAACATGCATGCTATCAAATGTACATGTTCTTTTAACCATTTCCATTATTGACTGTAAAACAAAGAATTATAAATATAATTAGAATCACATTTTTTTATTATTATTAGTAGTAATAGTATTGTTATTGTTATTATTTTTATTATAAAAATAACAATAATAATAATTATTATTATTATATATGTAAAATGTGAATTGTAGGGGTGAGAGTCCTATCCATCTTACATTTACTGTATATTAACACTAATACAGGAATTAATTTACTGGACACTGTCACTATCACTTATTAAGAAAATGTTCTTCCCACTCAAAGAGACACAACAAAGCCTGTCTAGAAGGGAAACGGCCCATAACACTGCCAGTATTAACACAGGCCATCGTAGTGAATTAGGAACCAGTGAGAGAGTAAAACATTTTGATTTTGACTATATTTGTATCTGTTAAGACTCCATGGGCTTGAATGTGTAAACATTGCATTGGCAGTCAAAGATGAGGCTGCATGTTTAAACCCATCTCTTTAGAGATGAAGAGATCTACAGTAAAATCAGGTAATTATTTGAGCGCGTTGCTGAATGTGAAATGAGATTTAAGAGCTCAGCAATGAATCTCAGTTATATTGAAACATTTTATTATGTACTATCCTCTAGCTATTTAATCTGCTTCTAGTACAGTAATGCATGTCTGGTCTTCTAACCTCATATAAAGCTATTTGTGTATCCCATTGAATAGAAAGCTTTCATTCTGAATTATCTGCCTATATTTTCTTCTTTGCTGAAGATCCCCAGCAGCAGCATTATAGTGACGTTAAGAGTTGTGTATCACAAATGCAATGCCACATTGATTACATGACAGTCTGTACAACTGAAGGCTATAATTTACTTTCCTGATGAATGCAATCGATGTATTTGGTGAAAGCCTTGATGCATGCTTTAGAAAAATTAAGCCTTTTGTGATTGCAAAATTCATGTTTGCTGATATTGATGAAAACTAGAATAAACATAACACATCTAATAGACTATTCAAGTAACAGACCTGGGTAAATACCATATAAGCTTCAAGCAGATGGTGAGGAGGGCCCTTAATATATGGTCACAGATTACAAAGCAACACAAACAAATACACGTAGTGCAGGAAGCTTTGATAGCTGTAGAATTAAATTAAATATTTATTTAAATGTCATCGTGGAAATAATTACATAGTATAAACATTTACCGTACCATTTTATGTAACTTAATATTTGGTATGTAATTGTGTTTTCCTTACATAAATATACACGTAGAGCTTTACACTATTATGTTACTGCACAGTAACCTGGGGCAAGTTTCCACATGACTGACATTAATATTAAAAGTGCAGTCAACTGCAAGGTCTATAGCTCTTATTCCTGCAGGCATCTGGGAGCAGTCAACTGACCTAATATATGCCTACTGTAAATTTTAGCCATAACATTTTGAATTGCAAAGTACTAAATCCAATGTGTATAGAACATTATACATTGAAATCCTCAACTTGACCTTTCTCTCACTAAGAAGTGAAATTAAATTAAAAGAATTGTCAATATGTAGTAAGGATAAAGTCAGAATATATATGTTCAATCACACTGAGTATATGGACATTTAAAATGGACACTGTCACTCACTGTCAGCAAGCCAATTTATTGAGAAGTGTTCTTGCCACCAAAACTGTCACATCACAAGCTGCTGCCAACTGTCAACTACATCTTTGTTAGTATCAACTATCCAAGATTATATTGCACGTTTTCTATATTCTATATTGTTATGAAATAGTGCCTACCCAAATAATAATTCCTTGTTTGTTACTGTAATTCACTATTAGTGACCAGCTGTATTTGTGGTTATTCAGCCAGACAGAAATTCCAAAATTTTTAGAAAGTTGGCTCAATGCTAGACAATCCATTATCAGGAAAAAATGACAAATGTTCTCTGACTGCAAATATACAGTAGCACTGTGAACACACAGTAAAACATGAACATATAATATACACTCTTTGCCACAGTACTAAAGCACTGTACACAGCACGTTTTCAGATGTGTGAACATGATTGTTAAAGTGTTCTAATGATTAAACTGCCTTCTTAAAATTCTTCACTTGGGTAGCACAATATGCCATTGAAACAGGAGTTATTGTTGCTGAAAATGGGCCTCTGTATAACTGTATGTTGATATATTGTTAAATATAATCAATTTCCATCTACATGTCTACAATGTATTTCTGTTCTATTTATTTTACATCCCACTAGGCTATATTTCAACTGTCCTTAGTATGTCTGTGGAGCCAAATTGTGTAGCATCGTGGCACACTGATTTATGGAATGGCCTGTGCCACCCCATGCTACCACTTAGGGGCACCGTTGCTCCAGAGCCCGATCAGGTGCTGTCGTGGCGAGATACTGTACATTAGGGCTAACTCCAGGACCGGAGTTGAATAGCCCTGCTGTACATTATGTCAATTACAGAACATTAAAAGGTAATGCTACTAAACTTTGTGAATTGTTAAGGCGCTCTTTCTGAATCCTATACTTCAAGTCAAGTCAATTATTTTTCTATAGGCTAACCCCACTTTATAACATTACAGTCTCAATGGGCTTTATAAATGACAAACTGCATTTATATAGCGTTTTTCCAACCTTACGGCCACTCAAAACACTGTACGGTATTGCCTCACATTCACACATATTCATACATGGTGAAGGTTGCCATGCAAGGAGACACCTGACCACCGGGGGGCAGTTAGGGTTCTGTCTCTTGCTTAAGGACACCTCGACACTTGGTGAGGAGTTAACAGGGTTGGAACCAGTAACTTCTGGATCACCTGTCGCCCTGCTCTACCCGTTACCCCACTGCTGCCCTATAGGCCAAATTTGACATGAGGACATAGTACTCCAGTTTTCTGCTGTCTCTCAGCCAATTGGATCGTTGGTAGCTACATTAACTGAGCCAGGTCTTACTGATGCCAAAGTGTGGGAAGAACTTCAGTTTTTAATCTTTAAGCGACACTAGCATGTCCACACTGGAGAGAAGCCTTACTACTGCCAGCAGGGTAGGAAGAGCTTGAGTGTGTTGTCAAACCTCAAGGGGCACCACAAATGTGTCTACATTGGATTTAAACCCTACCACTGCAAACAGTGTGGCAAAAGGTTCAGTCAGCAGTCAAACCTCCAGATACACTAGTTTGTCCACAAATGAGAAAAGCCTGAGAAAAGCTTAATTCTGGGAAGCTTCAAAAGACACAAAGCCTTCATTCTGGAGATAAGCATTGACAGTAGCATATATTCACAAAAGCAATCCCAGATAAGAATTTCCCTTTTCACTAATTTTAATTGAATCAATTATTTTCCATCTGTGGTGATTGTGACTATCCCCTGACGGTGTCATACACATTGTTTTTATGAGGGTTAGCTTTATTGTTTCCTGAAACAGCCGTGTGTATTACTAGCCCACTCCCTCAAAGCATCTAGAGGGAAAACAGTATTTTCATTTTGATAAACAATGCTATTGTTTCTTACTTTTTGCACTGCACTCATTTAGATTAAATACATAGAGTACATTTAGTGGTGACTATTTATATATATACAGTATATAATGTTCATACTGAATTAACATAATGAATATACTGTAACATTTCTATAATGAACAGAAAACGTGTATCTGACTTTACATGAGATTAAGGGCTTCTCTAGACAGTGCATCAGTCCGGTTCCAGGCCAGAGCACTTTGAGTTACCACCTCGGCTGGCACCACTGTTCTTAGGCCCACAAGGTCACAAGAATTGCTCTGCTCAGTCTCGTCTGCTCTCTGCCCGGACGCCGCAATGGTGGAATTAGCTTTTATCAGCAGTCAGGGCAGCAGAATCACTACATATCTTCCTCAAGAGGATTAAGACCCACCTCATTATACCTTGTCTCTCCACCTCTCACTCACTATAACTCTCATGTTCCACGTATCTCTCTAACTTACATGTTCTATAAATCTCCTTTATCTTTCATCTCTTAAAAAAATATTTCCTGTTCTTGGAAATAAATGTGTTTATAGTTTAGGCTGTTAGCAATTAAGGATTTAATTATATATTAGTAATGTACTGTGTGTTAGCCTGATGACACCATGAGTGTTTGTTTACCATTGCTGGTGTGTGACCTATTTGGCAAAATGAATCAATTTTAAGTTGCTTTAGATAAAACTGTCAGTTAAATACTACGGATGTAACCTTAATCTCCAGCAGTTACTTTTCTAATATATTCCGCTACTGTACGTTTCTCTCATCTTCTTAATTATTTTGTCAAGCTAACAAGACATATTAGGGATTACAGCACAGCTAGCTGAGTTGAAAGACAATGCCTTTGGCAGAATCATGTACATTTATAGTCTTTCTGCTTTGTAATTAAGTAGGGTTTCTATGGGTCAGTAAAAAGTCTAAAAGACAATAATTTACATTTTAGGCCTAAAATAAGGCTTTGGCCCCTTAAACTTAAATCAAATATCTATTATTACCATGGTGGAGTGGAGTTTGTATTGGTGGGGGAGCAGCTACGCTGGAGTCTCCGATACAGGGTTGGTTTGTGGCTCTGCAATTTCATAGTTTCCTCGACTGGAAACCATTCCCATTCACGGCCTGCAGAGGAAGTAATTAAATCAAGCATCACAACAGCAGTGCCTGCTGTGACTTTTAAAGTTGGATCCTCTCAATAATACCAAGTTTACAATCCAAGTTTACAATCATGTTAGGAAGCTGTAGAGAAACTAGTAGGCTAAAGATTAGGCAAGCCTAGTTCAGTTGGCCATAGGCCACTAACTTAGTTTAGCATGCAAGGATCCTCTGTGAAACAACAGAAAATAGGATCCAATGCTATTGGTGCATTACCGCCACCTATTAGTGTCTACATGGTGCATTACCAACACCTACTCTAGAATGTAGCACATGCGCTTTCTAGCAAGGTCGGTCGGTCAGTTAGTCAGTAAACAACATTTGCTCATATTGGCCGGTCCCGCTACACACAGTCTGGCAAAAAATAGGAATGGAAGAGACACTTGAATGTGTTTTTTTTCTGAGCCTCTGATAAGAAGGCAGCCTTTAACGATGCTCTATACAGTATTTTAAACATTAATATAGCAGCATACAACTATTTTCTATGTAATTAATGCCCGACTATTGAGTTACGTCGTCGGTCGTCGTGCATGTCAATCAAAATACCTCTCCTGTCAAGTTGGCAGTTATTCACACAATTAACCAGAGCTGTGTTCCAGACTTTACATGAGTAAATGCTGGCTCTGCGACACTAGTGCATGTGTGGTTCACAGAGCAATGCTTTTGGTCTGAGATGCAGCTGTAGTGAGACATCTAGTGGCAGAACGTCATACTGTAGAAGTACTTTAACTGATCTAAATGAGAAATTGCGTCGACACAGCTGTTAATAGCCCATCCCTCCCTCCCTCTCTCCCAATGAGGCATTAGAGGGTGTCTGAGAGACACAGATATAAGATGTGTGTATTGCTTTCAGCAGAAGATTCTACATTCTTCCAGTAGTTGCACTGGAAACCTTGACAGCGTCTATTGAATGTCACGGTTAGAGATCTGTGCCTAATGTGCATTGTTTGTGTTTAGTGTTTTGCCAAACACTGTGTGTAGTGTTTTGCAAAAGTGTGATGATGTGTACATTCGTGTAGATGTGGGCTGAGCCTAACAGTGTGTTATATAACATTGTAGTGTGTAAGCAATCAAGGATGGGGGGGCTGTAATAGGAGTATGCAAATCACACACACACACACACACACACACACACACACACACACACACACAAACACAACACACTCATATGGAAGGACAAAAGAAGCAGGTGGGGGGCTATAACTATGACCAACAATAACTACTGATGGGGATAATAACTACATAACTCGAGACAAACTAGGCTAATAAAGGACAACGAAAGACAAAAACAAAATAAGGCAAAACTACAAACGTACTGTAGGCAAAGCAAAAAAGTGGGCATAACAACCAACGCAGGCAAAACAAAATAAGTAGGCAAAACAATACAGGCAAAAGAACCAACGTAGACAAAACTAATGAAGCGGGCCAAACAAACACAGTGTCCTTCAATTTAAAACCATTTCTCCCAAGCGCTGACTTCTCATCAATGTTTAGCTCTGGCCTGGGCAGCCTAATATTCAGGCAAACACACACAAAGGGACACAACACTCCAGGGTTGTCCTTGTGTGTGTTCTGCCCCTGCACTTCTCCTTCCAACCTGTGTGTGTCCTCGGTGTCTCCTGGTCTCTGCCTAAGGCTGGATCACCTTGTCTAATGGTGTCTGTTTTTGCCAAGCCTGTCTTTCAATGAATAATTACAATAACAACTTTTCTGCACTTGGGTCCTTAACCAGCCACCATATGTGACAGCATTGGCATATGCATGTTAGAAAGAGACAGATTATCTTACACAATCACACCATATACACAGGGAGAGAACAGGGAGATTTAGCATGCCAGCCAGGCCTCTCTTCCATGTGGCCTTGGTATCACTGTGCTCTAAAGTACACCCATTTCCCACGGTCATTTGCTCAAACCCCTCCCAGCGGGGTTTTGGTTATCCTCTCTCGGAGAGCACTGTGGTCTTGTAGGCCTCTGAACCAACATGAGGGAGATGGGAGAAAGACACAGAAGGAGAAAGTGAGGAAAAAGTGAGGTCAAGAGAGAGAAATAATTCAGAAAGGGTATAGAAAATACAACAGCATAATCACCACACTAAATATTCATTCAAAATATGTGGTGAATAAGCTATACAATGTAATTTGTGCATTTTCTTACATAATTTTAAAAATAATACCAACTGTAGGCTATGTCCAATCAACATGCCAACGTAATCACAAATACATATTTGATATCTGAGGTACACCTCATATCTGACCACAACCCCATCTTATTAGAAATATCTGCCCCCATCCCAAAGCAACGGCCCAACCGCTCCATCGTATTTAGAAATATAAAAAACATTAAACCTATTGAACTCATGAATGTGATTGACATTTAAGTCTGTTCCACTTCTCTGTCCCCCTTGGAACTCACCACACTACAATGACTGCCTTTCCTCCTTTTTGGATACCCTCGCTCCCCTCAAAAACCACTCAGTCTCTTTCAACCACACTGTCCCGATACACCCCTGAGCTTCTTTACAAGAGGACTGGAGAAGAAGCTCACTCACAAGCTTATATATCACCTCTCAAAGTACAAAGCTGCCCTTTCAACAGCCAGATCTACCTACTACTCTGCCATCATCAACACTGATAATATCCCTGTTTTCGACAGTAAAACACCTACTCAAACCTCCTGATAACTCCCACTCTGACCCCACGCCTGAATTCTGCAATTCTTTTCTGGACTTCATTAATGAAAAAGTTCTAAACATCCACCTCCATCTGCATTCACTCTCCACCCCTGCTGAGTACCTGTCCTGGATGAACACTGTCTCTCTGACTTCATCCCGGCCACTGATGTCCATTACTGATTTCATAATGAAATCGAAATCCTCTACCTGCCAACGTGATCCCATGCCCACTATCCTCATCAAAATATGCCTTCCCTCAATCTCTCGCCTGCTCACTGACATTAATAACTTCTCTCTCGTCACCGGCTTCGTACCCCTCACCCTGAAAACTGCAGTTGTGATACCCACTCTCAAGAAACCAATGCTGACCCCAATGATCTGAAGACTTTTTGCCCCATCTCCAACCTTCCTTTCTTCTCCAAAACACTTGAGAAGGTGGTGGCCTCTCAACTCCTCAACCATCTAAATTCCAACAACCTACTTAAACCGTTTCAGTCTGTATTCCGTCCCGAACACAGTACTGAAATGGCTCCTCTGTGCAGCTGACTCCGGCCTCCTATCAATCCTTCTTGACCTGACTGCCGCCTTCGACGCCATCTCCCACCCACTCCTACTGGAACTTCTGGCTGGTTTTGGTATTTCAAGAGTTGCACTATCCTGGTTCTCTTCTTATATCTCCGACCGCCCAATCCCACAGATCAAGAAGTGAGGCAGTCTCACTGGGTGTGCCTCAAGGCTCGGTGCTGGGTCGTCTTCTATTTACTATATACCTCCTAACATTGGGCACGATCACGAGACAACACAACATTGACTTTCACTGCTACGTGGATGACACCAAGCTCTACATCTCAACTGAACCCACCTCAACACTCCCCCCATCTCCTTCATCAACTGCCTTCACGACAGCCAGAGCTGTATGGATGACTAAATGCAGAGGATGAATTTCGCTACATATATTTGTATGTGACACTAAAAACACCTTTACCTTTACTTTAAACGCCCTAAAACTCAACAGCAGCAAGACCGACATCCTGCTCATTGGCTCCAAATCCACTCTCTATGTTATAGGCTAAATACATAGCCTTCAATACATGCTAAGCAAAACAACATCAACAAAAACAGTGTCAGTGTGGAAATCGATCACCAAATACAATCAATAATAATGGCAGGCAAAAGCTATAATCAAAACCCAAAACGGCGATGTTTCCTCTTTTAAAAGACTGCCGACCGGGAAAAGATGTTCAACATAAAAAAAGTTTATGCCTACGGTATATTTATTTATATCTTTGGGTGTGTCCGATCACAGAGCCATAACAGCCTATTATGCTACTGTAAGATGCGCGCTGCAGTGGTTGACTGCGGACAGTTGAAGAGGTGAGAAAGAAAATAAATGTTTTCAAGAATAACCGTTTTAAAACCTGCAAGCCGGGAAAGATAGGATATTTAACAATAAATGTCATCATGGCATCATCATAAAAAATATTGGGGTTGTCCGGTCATGAACAATCTTTATTAATTATCTTATTTATGTGACGTTGCGGTGTTGAAGGCGAGTGCAAACAAACGAAAAAACACAACGTCGAAATGAAAAATAGCCACGAGCCCTTGGCTCGTTCTTTAATAC
>JAODLL010070810.1:0-16710 GCA_026546735.1 Forbesichthys agassizii | reverse complement strand
CCATGTCGTTACCCCCCCCTTCCCCCCCCCCTCCCCACACACACACACACACCCATCCATCATATTATTCATACACTGTATCTCATACACTAACTGACACACTCATTCCCATCCTCGGCCACATACACACACAGACAGCAGTGGGACCCAAAAGACATGGCTGGTAACATTTGCAGTAATTTCAGAGGGCCTACAGACAGAGACATGCTTGAGAACTTCAGCACAAATGTTTATTTGAGTTATCTTAAATAAGCATTTATCTGTATTAACATTGTCCGTTTGGAGCAGAAACAGTAGCTTAGTTGTGGTGCCACAATTTCAGTATGTGAATCGCCTACTTTCTTTCTCAATTTCTGTTTGCATGATATCTTGGTTTTGTCTCTCCAACAGAAAATCCAAGCATGATGAAAAATACCCAGAACCAGAACAGTAAGTATTGCAGCATAGAAGCAATTGGCTTAAAGTCTCTGCTGTAATGCATCTCATAATGATAGGATTCCCACCATCATTGCACTTCACAAAATGTTTTTAGACAAGATACTTTAATATGAGGGCAAAATGTGACAGGGCAATCTGTTCAGTGGAAAAATGTGAGCGAAACTCGGGCATTGATTAGACTCGAGTGTTTCTGGCAAAGTGTGGTTTTAGGATTCACAGTATTGACAGTTGGATGTCCCTTATTCTATTGTAAATGCTATTGGCCTAAGTGCAGCACAGGAAAGTGATTGACTCAAGAGTCCTACGTGGCAGTATTCAGTGGTGGTGCAATAAGCTGGCTTCAGGGACCAACTGCTCCTGTCAGCTTTGGCAGAGTGTAGGATTATAGGCGGGTTTTGTATGCACTGCGGTGGCTCATCTCTGGTTCTCACATGTAAAGATGCAGGCTTGTCAGGAGACGACGCTTATGGGTGTTTCAGCTGTTAGCAGCAGTTAGTCATTTAGTTAGTCGGCTGGTCAGTCAGTCGGTTAGTCGGTTGGTCAGTCAGTCGGTTAGTCAGTTAGTCGGTTGGTCAGTCAGTCAGTCAGTCGGTCAGTTAGTTGGTCAGTCAGTCAGTCGGTTAGTCGGTTAGTTGGTCGGTTGGTCAGTCAGTCAGTCGGTTAGTCGGTTAGTTGGTCGGTTGGTCAGTCAGTCAGTCAGTCGGTTATCTGGTCGGTTGGTTGGTCTTTTCTTTCCTCACTCTTTCTCTGTTTCTCACTATTTGTCTTCCGTTTCCAGCTTTCCTTATGTCTTCCTCTGCCACTCTCTAGTTTCTGTCACCATCGTTTTTATTTGTATATTTACGTATGGCCCCTTTTTCTCCCTCTTCCTCTCTACTCTCCTTCGTTTCTCCCCGTCTGTTCTTGCCGTATCTTAGAGATGTACATTTGAATATGCAAATGCTGCGGCAGGCTCAGGAGCAGGTGTGTGCCGCAGCAAGGACAGAATCAGGTCGGCGTGGAGGCGCCAGTGGCGGAGCGAGGAGTAGACATGCCTTGCATGCAAGTCACATCAGTGTAGTACACGGCCCCAAGAGGTCGCCACACACACATGCCTGATGGCTTAATGGCTGTGCGGCCCCCGCCTCCCGGGGTGTGTGTGTGTGTGTGTGTGTGTGTGTGTGTGTGTGGGGGGGGGGGAAGGACCCTCCCCCACCTCCCAGTGTCAATCAGCCGTGGTAGGCCGCCTTGTGAACTGTGCTTCCTATCAGAGGTAGTATTCATCTCTGTCATGATTGCCATGTTCTCTGAAAACATGTCCGGATTGACTGTATGGCAACGATCTGATTTACATTAAAGACTGAATGTTCCTATGGGAGGCAAATGGAGAGTGTTACCGCTCTTGTGTAAGAGGTGAAATGTCAGTTGGGAAAGGTGCCTGAGATCTGTTGCCTGCCATATATCTCAGAGAGAAGTTCATGAAACTCTCTTTCAAGAATCAATCAGCGCTTTATCAAAAACACTTCTAATTGGTTGGCACTGTAGTAGTAACTGAGCAACCCAATCAGCATGTCAATCAAGAGTTTGCAATGAACATGGCTCTCCAAATGTGAATAGTGTAGTATTTGCAGCACAATATCAATAGTGGCTTAGTTTTGGGGCATATTATACAGGGGCATATTAGTGAAATCTATATTTGCAGTTTCCATGTAAAACAAAAAACAATGTGTTTCAAATTTTCCAGAAGATGGGCAAACAAATTAATATCATGACCATGCCAACATAGTCATTGCTAGTGATTTGATAACATGACAAGGCTGGTGTAATTTTGCATCTTTTGCACAGCTTAGATGTTCTGCTCTTAGTATTCTCTGGTAGTGTCTAAAACCTGTTTCCTGTACCCCAGAAACTTTGTTTGAGTCCCAGCAAATATCAAGGTGCATTTTACTGGAGTATTATTTATAATATGACTCATATCTATACATAAATTGATTAAAAGAGCAAACAAATACAGTCAAGTCAGTCAAGACAAGTTATTCTTTATATTAATGAATGCCTCATGAACTGTTAATGTGACTTATATGACATTCTCTCTGTGCTTTGTAGATGGAGCATCTCACATGGACATCCTTGGACTAACGTGGATAGCTCTGGTCCTCACAGTGACAGTGGAACTGACGTGAAACCCCCCGCACGCACACACACACACCTGAGGACGTACATGGCCACACTTCCTCTCCCCTAAAAACCACACGTGTACACATACAATACAAGCGCCCTTTCACTTGACACACACACACACACACACACACACACACACACACACACACACACACGGGTATTCGCGCGTTATCTCCGCAATCCTTCAAGCCTTCTCCAGTCATCAACAGACCCTTCATGCGTCTATCAGGAAACAATGCCACCACATGTTGGCGCTCCACTGTTTTGTAATGGAATAATAATCGACATGATGGTATCAAAACAACAACAATGTGAAAAGCCACCCCCGATATAGCCCTGCCCAGTCACAACTTATTTTGTTTCTTGTCCCACATCTGGCTGTTGATCAAAAAATAAATATATTTGTTGGTTGATAACTAAAATGAAAGAAAACACTTTAAGAATTGGAGATTTTATTTGGTATGTTGAGCCATCTTTGACTGAATTGTGAAATGTGGAACTGGCATTAAACAACAACATATTGGCGGCACCCATCACATGTCCCAGGACGAACCCAATTAGCAACAAACTGATAAACCACAGGGGAACAAACAGATGCTATGAGGGACAATTTTTTTTATTTTTTAGTAATATAAAAGTTTTTCTTTTCTTTTTTTGGCTGATGGCTCGGAATGTACCAGATGATTTAAATGCGTTGAGAAAAAAAAGAAATCTCCTTTTTGACTGTATTTTGTGTACATCAGTGTAAATATTAAAGATAATAAAAGAGGTTATATGGGCTATGGTCGGGGTGGGTTGCTGAAGTAGTTGGGAGGGTTTACAGTTCACCACCTTTGTTGGTATTTCATCCAACACATCAGAGATAAACCTTGGCTATACTGTAAGGATGGTAAGCTAACATATTTTTTATTTTATTTTCATCCAGGCATTTTACATCTGATAAGTCCAAGGACAGTAAAAAGGAAAAAATCAAAAAAAAATCTAACATATGTCTGATGTTTTTGGGATTGTGGTGCATGTGACGTTTGAAGATTCTTTCTCCTTTTTGTGTGTTGCAGTTGAAAGAAACTGCAGCTCATTGTCACTGGCCTGTAATCCAGTTATTTACTTGTTACATACTATCTTAAGTGACCTACATTGTGTACAATACGTAACTCTTACCCAGACATTTACTAGTACGGTCATTTTAGCCACCATTCCAGGGAGCCGCTCACCTGAAGCAGCGTGTAAACAGGGTTGTTGCATTTGTTTCAAATCACCTGTATTAAAATGGAGAGATGATCAAACCACAAGCCTTGACTTTACTTATGCTAAAACAACTGTTCATTTTCAATGGCATAACATTGATCTTGCTCTTAGAAGATATTAAAGGTTCCCTATCTTAAAATTCTAAATTGTAATAGTTAGGTTGCCTTAAGGGAGCCGTAGGGGCTGGACTTATTTTGAAATCTGTCTAACGTGACACGTTCAAAATGATGTCGTAGCATTGGCCCAAGGTGTGTCATCATTTCTGAACGGTAACAAATCTTCTCTGACATATCCTCTCACTACCAGACAGATGGCCAATCAAGTTAAGACATGATAAGAAAGCGTAACACTTACTGAAACGGAATGTTACGCCTGAAGAGAGAAAAACTCTACAATCTATCACATGTACATTGGAATGATGTCTTTAAAAGTGATTACAATCCTATTGTCGTCTTTTTTCTATTTTATTTATTTAACCTATGTTTAACCAGGATGTCCTTTGAGATTAAAATCGCTTCCAAAGGAAGACCTGGCCAAGATAACATCCCCTACGGAAAGGCATCAGAGATTATGTTATTTCACATTGTTTCAGGCTGCAGAAAATTAAGTATTGACCCCTTCCAAGGCTACATGTAGACTTAGACTTTGCGTTTAACTCTTTTATTGCGAACTATTTTACAAATAATGAAGGGTGGCTTAATGCATCGTAATCCTGCAATTTATTTGGGGACTTTGCAAGAATTGTAATTTAAGATATTCTAAGGACACAACATGTATTAAAGGATTATGGTTTAAACCAGGTAGGAGGTAAGAGAAGAGATTTATAAAGCTTAGTAGAAGTCAGAGGATAGCCCAGATTGGCTCACCTTGCCAAAGTACAATCCATATTTGTGCATTCCTGAAATGAGAACTAGCCTGAACTCAAACAAAAATCATCTGCACATTGAATTAATTTTTAAAAAATGGAGAAAGGTGGGAATGCGGGGGCACAATTCCTTGTCCTCCCACTACTGTTAAGGCTGCGAACGTATTAATTTTGATTTAAATCACCTTTTTGCTCTTTTGTCTTCACATTCAAATGCATGTGAGGAAAGCAGTCTATCCACAAAACAGAATGCATTAAAAACGTGCAAATTGTCTTTTTATGACATAACTACCGTACCTGCATTCAATGATGGTCTGACTGGTACATGGTGACCAAATAGGCAGCAGAGTTCTTCCCAGTACGTGGGCTGGTAATGTAAATGCAAAACAAAGTAGTATTAATCTCCCGTAATAGCAGTGGACATTGTGCGATGTTTCAGAGAAGACAGGAAACGATCACTAGAACCATTAAGCAATGCTTTTACCCCCGACTCACAGAAATGTGATGGCGATAAATGGTTTAGTTCACTATTTGTGATCAACACCCTAACACTTTTTTTTTTTTTGCCTTGCAGTGAATTCTCCGTGTACATAATAGCTGACTCATCTCAACTCCTTGACTAATCACTATAGTTACTCCATAATCACATAGGACAGCACAGCATGTTTAAACTATTGTAACAATTCTATTCTGGTCTGACTGCATGTTCCATGTTGATGTCACAAATGAAGAAAGGTCAAAGTGCGTCCGCACAACGGTGAACATCATTTTGTAATTTTTTGAGCAGTGGTGAGGATAAGAAGCTGCCTCTGTGGCCTACTTTTGAATTATTCACAGCCCAGCCATGCCTGTAGAATCCAGTTTCCTGTATGTCAAACTGCAGACGGGATATCTTGTTGACCAACAAAACTGGTGCCAGCCAGTACTCAGTATGTCTGTACTGTGTGTCATCATAGCCACGTTTCCCACTGCCACAATTGTCACCGGAGTGCTGCTAAACTGCTCTTTGTATAGGGTTGTTGATCACAGCCGTGCTGAAAACTGTTATCTGCGACACAAAGGGAAGCCGGGCGGCATTGACTGACTGACATGGCTCCTGTGTGACAGAGACAAAGGTCTGTATCTTAGTATAGCGCTTCAAAATGGATAGCCTTGTCAGAGTCCTCTATAGACACCACTTCTGTTTGGCATTCCTCAGAGATGTGTTTTTATTATTCACCGCATGAACAAACACATATGCATGATACAGAGAGCCACCGAGGCTGACTGATATATCTCAGTCCTGCGGCATCGTTCCATATGTTTAGCTGTAATTTACCTGACTCCTGCTACTACTCTATGCATGGCCATCCCTCTACAGTGCAGTGGCACAGTTGGAGACCTTTGATCTGTGGCTTTGGCTATGCAAACAGATGTCACCTGGTCATTGTGGATTTGATTACCGTCGCCTATCACCATCCCCACACCCCTTATTTGAACCACGTTTAAATAAGGCGCCCACGTCATATAATCATTTTAAAGGGTGTAATTTGTCATAATAATTATTTTTATACAAGCTGTCAAAGGTGCCTATTGACTTAAATAACTACTGTGACCTAGATCGCCCCTTTGTGAGGAGTAAGCAGAAAATACAGCCTATTTTAATATACCTGCTGTGAGATACAGTGCACAGTTCTCAGGTATGACACGTTATGATCGATGAGTCATCAAATTGCATGAACAAACATGTATCTGTGTTGTATTTACATACTGTATCTTAGGCTATCAAATCCTCTGATTGTTGACAGCAGGTAGAGCGGACCATTGCCCTGCCCCAGCAGCCGGGCATGCAAATTGTACTGTGTTGGGTATCAATTTACTTTTGTTTTCTTTCAGCAGAGAGGCACGGTCATCAGATCACCGCAGCTCTTGTACAATGAGCAGCAGGCTGCATTCGCACATCAGCTGAGCTCCTCTGACAAGGGAGCTAACTACAGAACGTCAGCCAAGCTCAACCATCATTATCATCATCATTACTTCAAGCAATGCCCGTAGCAGAGCTGCTGGGGTTCCAGTTCGACATGCAGCTGCTGTTTAAGCTGAGCCTTACCACGGCTGCCGTGCTGCTGGTATCCTGGGCCTACATGTTTTACACTTCCAGGGAAACAGCAAATCCCCGGGAGGCGACATCCCGTAGCTGCAAGACGGCACCGCGACCTCTGGGCTCACTCACACACAGCACAGACGACACAGAGACAGACCGGAAGGCCTCCCGGGTGAAATGTGCCGCCAATGAGTCGATGCCCGGCACAATCACTGAAACCCAACCCCACCGGCCTGAGAACACACCCAGCGCCTCGCACGGCAACCACGACATCGCCGTGGAAGGAGAGATCAAGCGGTCGGAGGTAACGGTCAGTAATATTTCATGTGGATCCACTTTGAACCTCCCTGGTCCGAGAGAGCGCGGGCTGGCCAGTCCAACAGGGCGCCGCTCCCCTTGCTTTCTTCAGAGGCTAGAGGGGAGTGTCGGCGTGGGTCGAGAGCTACGGCAGCATCTGGAGCGCCAGGGGGGCTTCTCCAGCTTCGTCTCCAAGGCGGAGATAAAAGTGGGGGATGCTAACCTTGTGCTGAATGGAAAAGGGGACCAGGTTGTCCGTGGCAAGATATACGATTACTATGTGGAGTCTTCCTCTCACTCTATTACCAACTCCAGCCCTGTGCTGGCCCAGTATGAGAGAAATGCAGCTGACTCACCGGAAGTGCAGCTCCATCGGCCTGCCTCGTCCCCGAACCCCCTCGTAATGCGCGATACAATTTGGCCACAAAGCACTGCTGACAATCCCTTCCCGCCGGCAGCCCTTGAGCCACGGCAACCCAGCAGGCCCATACTCCTACGAAAGAAAAGCTATCTCGCCGCGGCAGAAAATTCAGACCCACATGTCTCTTTTCCAAATCCAGGGACCTCGCCTCCAATGAACTGCTCCCGAGCCCCCTCCGATGTCAGGGAGGCACCTAATCTAGAGACTATAGCCGGGGCTCCATTTTTACAGCTGCCAGTTGAAAACCCACACGGCGCAGACTTGGAGGGCCTGGAGGGTAAACTTGATTTAGGGAATTGCATGGAAGTGCTGGGGCTGGCTAAAAAGCACGGCAATCCCTCTTTGAAGCAGGCAGCCCTTGGTGTCATGTCAGACAACTACCTCCAGGTGCTCAGGGAGCCCGGCTTGTATGGGAGGCTAATGGCAGGTGAGAGGGAGCAAATCCAGAAACAAAGAAAGCAAGGGAGGAGGTTTGTAGTAGTGGCCGATGTAGACCCTCAGGACTGGGCAAGGGGGACAACAGGGGGCGCGCAAAGAACTGCCACCAGCGCGCTGTACTATTACGATGATCACAAAGATGTCTGGCGCCCTCTCTGCGTGCTCCCCCGAGAGGTCGTATCTAAAGGCTGTGCCATGTGCACAATGGACAACTACTTATTTGTGGCGGTGGGATGCCAGGGCACCGAGAGAGCGATGATACCTTCAAAGCGAGTGTTCTGCTACAATCCTGTGACGTCCATTTGGAAGGAGATCAGTCCCATGAACGAGGCCAGGCCAAACTGCAAGCTGGCAGCACTGCATGGATACATCTACGCCATCGGAGGAGAATGTTTGTCCACGGTGGAGCGATACGACCCTCGAACAGGCAGATGGAGCTTTGTTGCTCCGCTGCCCAATGATACATTCGCCGTGGCCCATCGCGCCACAGTGTGCAACGGGGAGATATTCGTTTCCGGGGGAACTCTTAGATACACACTGCTACGCTACAACCCAAAAAGCAACATGTGGAGGGAAAGCCCGGTAGTCGGCATCAAAGACAGGACTACAGAGATGGTGGGGGTGAGAAGCTTTTTGTATCGTTTTGATGTGAACCCACTCATGGGCATCAGTGTTTACCGCTATCACACGGTGGCTCGCCTGTGGTATGAGTGCAGCAACAAACGACTGCTCCGTTGCCCCGCCTTCCAGTGTGTCACTATGGAGGACCGCATCTTCTGCATCAGCCACCAGTTCACCATGATGTTCGTGGCTGATGAGAGCTCCCCAGCGTTCACTGCGGAGGATTTGAGTGTCCTCTCTGCAGCAAAGGGCATTCTTTTCCCCTTTGTCCTTTCAATCCCTGATAAGAAACCTTTCCAGACCTGCGTCTAACCAGGAAACATTCTTTTTTTTCTTTGATTAAGAGATTGTGCAGTGACAGAGTGTGCCCACAGCATCACATTTTACATCAGGATTCTTGTTGATAGAGTGGTTTTGTTTGCCCCAATTTATCCTGTGTCTGAAGTTCAAGCCAACTTGCTGTTAGCTGTTTTCATTGAGTTGTTGGAGCTTCCTTGCAGGTTAATGCAAAGAACAGCTGTCTCATAGCCAGTGAAAGTGAAATATAAGGCTATACATTTTTTATAAGACTACTTTGCTTAAGTTTACACCGGAAGTGCTCTCATCTAACTATATGTGACGTACTTTATCTATTGATAATGTCATATAGTACATTTTTCTAGCCACCTAAATGTCTCAGTAAGAATACATTAGTTAATTCAACTGCCTCACAATAAAGAGGTCAAGCATTAGTCATATATCACTTGAATTGTTGTGTAGGGCACAAATATTAGTTACACAGTGGTCTGGATACAATGCAATTATGTGCATTTGCTCTTTAAACATGACATCATGTAAATGGTTCTGTCATGCAATATAAATATGTGAGCTTCTGTAAACAAGATTTCTTTCCAGTTTGGGCATGCGGCAATTATATTTATATTTACATGTTTTTATTTTAATTTTATTCTTTATTTATTTTATACATTCTAGCACACCCAGAATCACTTTATTTAATTATTGCTTCGTGTTTTATTAATACTCACAACTCCCTTCCATTGTCTGATCACTGAAAAATGATTTATATAGATTTTTAACTAATTTCCATGGACATACAAGCAACAGCAGTGTTCGCCTGTGAGTGAGTTTATGATAATGATACAAATGTATAGAAGAATCAAAAACATTAAAGGTGTTTGTTTCCTGCACAAACAGAAATCGCTTCCTACCAACAAAAACAAGATACCGCCCTGTTCAAGTGGTGTGCTGCTTTAGCACCATCATGTGGCTCACAAAGTAAACACAACATTGTTTATGGGGGAAATGTGCCGAGCTCAAAATGTATTCCCAGAATGCAAAACACAGAAATTAGCAGCACACTCCAGTGAGTAACTAGCTAGCAGGGGGTGAAACACAGGGTTTTTAGCTATCTGGAAGGCAGAAGGCAAAGAGGGAGAACGGAGACAGACGCAGATGGTTGACCATCAAACATAAGCATCTTTGATTCTTCCTAATTAAACACTTTGATTCCCAGTAATTAAACACCTAATGGAATGGGAATTAGACGTGTCTCCTCAGACTTTGCGTTGGATGAATCACGGCTTCTGGCTTGCCTCAATAACCAGGTCAAGTCTGGTACCATATAGCTATTTTTTCCATACATGCAGTAACTAGGGCAGTACTAACCGTGCAATGTGAGATTCAAATATTAAATGTGAAGAGAGCAAGAGAATTTGCAAGCAATTATTCTCTGGAAGGATGGACGTGATTTATGGAGTGGCTCCGCTGTCCCCTTCATGCACGCACGCACGCACGCACACACACACACACACACGCACACAAACATAATTTACTCACAACACAACACACAGCAACCCCAGAATTTACAAGTTCATGATACTCCCGTTTAAATTTTAATGGATTTAGATTTTTCCATTTCATTACATTCTGCCATCTAATAGAAAACAAACTCTAACACAGCGCCAGGTTGAGAATGCCTTTTACATTAGCAGGAAGCACGAGACACAGACCGTTGGCCTAGAACTGTATTAGCGATGGCAGTAGACCGGAGAAGTGGTCTGGGACTTGAAACAGTGAACGTTGTCTCAGGTCCAGATCCTTGTTGTTATGGTTGGCAGCATGCAGGTGGCTGGAGAGAGCACGCGGCGTTCTGGCAAAGCGTTGCTGGCAGAAAGTGTCGCGCGGGTGCTTCTGAAACACTGACCTATACACACTTAAATTAGAGAGGCGCGAAGGCAGATTTTCCGAGCCACGCTTTTTGGACTCCAGCAGGCCAAAGTTGGTTGGAGGGTCTGGAAGAGGGCACAAGAAAGAGATGACAAGGGTTTGTCAACTGCATTGCTGTAACTATTCATTAGTGTATTCACAAAGGCCCAGGTTTAATTGACAACGATAAGAAATAACTAGCTTAGCTTTTGCCAGTGTATTGGCACTGCCTTCATATAACACTTGTACAGAATGGCTCACTGCATAATTTAAACAATTAGCCAATGGTGGCAAGACAATTGTAATTGTGCTCTTACACAAAATTGGGTAGTCTGACTTCTCTGCCTGCCATGTACGGCAGTCTGGGTGCCAAGGCCGCCGAGTGGGCACTCTGATGTTGTGTTTGCGTGCATAGCTCTCATCGTAGAGTGACACCAAGCAATTAGAGGTCGGCATGCCATGGTGGTCAAAAAACTCTCTCGATGAGGGTCCCTGGATGAAGACACATACAATATCTACCAGGAATTGGCATCTTCCTGGTTTCAGGTACGCCAGCAGACACTGAGTGGCAATTAACCTGCCACTTCAGGCAGGAACTGAGCTGTAAACAGTTGTAAAACTGTCCCCGGATCTCGCCACTGATGAGACCGAGCATAAATGTGCTCTCGTAGAGACCAAAGACATTCTTATTGACCTGCCAATAATATGCATAAGGAGCTCCTACTGAGCCCCCGTCACAAGCTTTGCAGGCTTCTGGCAGGCGCTTAATGCCGTGACAGTGGAGTTTGGCTGACCTCAGCTTTCCGCAGAGCTTCTAGTCGCACTGCGATGTCGGGCTTGAAGTCCCAGTGCGGCCGGTAGTCCGTGCGGCTGGTGCTGTTGGCTGACACTAGCTCTCGAGTAAACTGAGCAGAGTAAACAGACAGACAGAGGGAGGGGAAGGGGGGGGGGGGATATACTGCAACTTGTGCTACAAGCCTGGCACAGCTCAGCAAGGCTCAGCAAAGCTCACACTTTAGTATTGATCTGCACTGTTGTACAGTATTTCCCCCACTTAGATCCTGAGCCAGCCGCCACGTGGCCCTACCTCGTGTCGATGCAATTAGTCTCCAGCGCTGGCCTCTCACAACAAGAGGCTGATGTTGCTTAAATGAGGCTGCCTAATCAAGTTGCTGTTGATGTGACTAGCAAGTTGTTTTGTTTTGAATGTGAGGCAGAGGCTATGTTCACACAGTATCAGTGTCATTCAATGCTTGTGTTGTGGAAATGTATTTGGGTAATAGGATATCGCTGTTGTTTACTGAGCCAGTGCCTTCTGATAATAAAGCTTATGCAAATATGATATCATCATAGTCAGGAGGAAAAATATGACATACCTGTAACCTCTCCTCTGCCCAGTTACCCACTAGGACAGAGTTTGCATACTTCATCTCTATTTTCCAACCAGGCTGCGTCCACTTCTTGTCCACTTTTCTCATGCTGCACAAAGTGTCAAATGCACCTGACCAGGAGAATGTTACGTCCTCTTAGAGCTCGCTTTGCTAGTCAGACAGACAGACTGCATTCACCCAACACCATTTTGACAAAGGCAGTGGAGTGTAAATAGAGGAGCCTTGTTGCCATGGAAACAATAAACACTGATGGCTAAGCAGGGCATACACAAAGCAAATGTGAGACAGACATGTAATACACTATATAAAACAAGAATCCTCAAGGCCATTGTGAAAAGATTTCATAAAATCCATTCTGTGTCATTATTAAATATATTTCAGTGGTTGAGGCAAAAAAAAACAACACTGTTTGGTGTGATATTGTTTATGTAAGACGACAAGATTGTATCCATGGTCACTGAAACCAGAGATGGTTCATGAATCTTTGCTGAGACACATCAATGGATGGAGGCATTGTGTGTTTCCTATGGTGCAGTTATTCTCAACTGCTTTAATTAACTCTATCACCTGACTTTCAATGTTAAAAAAAAAAAAGAATAGGATTAAATCCACACAAAACTAATTTGTTAGTTATTTCTAATTTCTTTCACACAAAATGCATTGAATACCTTCCTGATCAAAACAGATGAGTCATTTTCTTTTTATGACATTATCCTACAGCAGGCTACTCTAACATGCACGTACATGCCTTACATTTAACTTATTTATTTAAAACGCTCTCATTAAAATTATTCCAATTCCCCAACTTCCAATTAACTTTATACTTAAACAAGAACACGTCAGTTTTACATGCAATTGAAACAGTAAACTTTTCCTATTTCCGTTTTAAGGTAGTGTAGCCTACATAGGCCTACTGTACACGTGCATATTTTAGTTCTGTGCGTCATTGTGTGCGACTTTCCATGGCAAAAATAGTGGCATTTTGTGCGTCTTGGTATAGCGGTGTGTTGTAAATTGATGTCAGTTGACTTGTACTGTTTTATTGTGTGCTAAAGCAGTTACATAATCAATGTCACAATCTTCATATTGTTTTAACATAGTCCACTATGCTATTCACAACTGCTCTTGCAGAGGAAAATGTCATCCAGCCATTGTTGACCAAATTAATCATGCCATGAAAGCCATCCTTCATGTGTTTCCAGGTGACATTCACCCCTTGGCCAAGCAGTCGGTTCCTGTAAAGAATCCCATCATCCCTTAAGACATCATACTCACAGGTGAGTATGAATGTAGGCGGGGTTTTCTTAAGGACGGCGTCATCTACCAATAAAGGGGAAACCTCGGGTTCTAGACCGGCTTTGATTGTGTGATACACCACCGCGTCATATTCCGGGGCTGGTGGCTCTTGGTAGCCTCGTGCTAGGCACTCTGGTTCAAAGGGGACAGCCATCGTTGGTAACAGGGTCTGAGTTCAGTTGGGACATGGTTCCCTTCCAGCACATCCTGGCATACAGACATGTCTCCATTGAGGTACTGCAGATAGTAGAAAGCCATGCGGCCATGGAACAATATGGGCACGGCATGATTCTGCTGATATGAGGGCAGGTTGAAATCTGCCATCTGTAGCGGTGGGTAGAGGACCTGAGCACAGGGGGACGGCAGATGGCCGTCCCTTCTGGTTGCCAGCCTTTGGCACAGAGCGGCTGCCATGTTCGCCCCTGCGCTGTCCCCCCCTACCGCCACTCTGCGTGGGTCCACGCTGAACTGTGCCTTAGCCACAGACAGGAAGTGACACGTTGCTGCATCGCAGTCATCTAGCGGGGCAGGGTACCTGTGCTCTGGGGCTAACCGGTACCTGAGAGTGTGAGGGGATTGTAAATGGAGGGCCAATATGTTAAATGTGTGCCACTTTGCAACAAAAATAGAAGCAAGCGTATCAGTGCCAATAGTGAGACAAAAGATAAAGTACCCAACAGAAACCCCTGTGGCTTCGGCCTTCTTGGCGATGAGCCTGCAGACCTCATCAGCAGTATCTGAGGAGGATTACCAATACTTATTACTTACCAATTTGCAGAGGAGAACAGCCTATTATCAGAGAGCTTTGTAAGCAGGTATCTTCTGAACAGCCACATAAATCATTATCTTTTTTTTGTTGCAAATGTTTCTCATCATCTACTGTCAAAGGTCTTGTGCTGCTGGAGAAAAAACACATTCAATAACACAGGGTTATACTTAGACTGCCCAGCACCCATCCTCCTCCATGGAAATACACAAGTCCTCTCCTCAAGCTGTCAGAGGCAGTCGTAGGTTCATATACACGCACTGGGACTTCAGAAAACACCAGATTTTTTACGCATAGACCAGGAGGAACTGGATTGTTGTTTGTCAAGAACCAGCCACTGAGCCATCGGGTAAATCTAGCTTGATCATTCCGAGTCGCTCCAGTATGCGGCCCTGCCAGCAGATGAGCCACAAGTGATCACAGATAATCAGTAATTATAACAGATAAGCCACACATTATCATCATTTATCACAGCAGTTATGTTAAAAAGGTTTAAACAGGTCAGTTTATTCAATTTGAGACAATTAACAAAATACACAACCCACTTAATTAAATGTTTGTAAATTGTCATGCAATTCAGTGGCTTTTCCTTCCTTCAGTCATTTATTCAATAGCTATAGTAATGATTCTAATTAGCTTTAATGTAGTGTTTTATTTAGCTACTAGCCTTAACATGCTATAACTTACAGTACATGACCTTGGCTTTGTTTAAATTGTTTTCTAATATAAGATGAACCAACACCCAGTGGGCAGCAGTGGTTTGTTTGCTCTAGAGTGAACGAAACTATACTTTGTCCCAGTTCTCTATAGGCTAAGATAATTTTATGTGAAAAGTAGATAATTATTAGACAAGAACACAATCTGACTTGCATAAAAACATAAAATAATAAGCATCAAAAATTCCATAGATACTCACCACGATTGCTATGCCAACAAACAAGCCATGCACTATAAGCAGTTTCCCTCTATTTGCAATCCCACGAGAAATGTGTGAATTCATCAGCTCTGAGTACACAAGTCCAATTATCAGAAGGAGGAGAGCTGTAAAGAGAGCAGCGAAGCCTATTATTAAAATTGCAGAGCTTATGTCCATGGTGTTTCTGGTCTGGAAATGTGAAGGTAACTCATTAGATGTCGGATAAATGTTTTATCCTGCTTCTTTTCACTTCTTTTCACTCCTCCCATATTTTCATGCAATACAATGACCTTGGGCTGACTTAATGGCATTTGGCTGTGGGTTAGCAAACATACATTAGCACAATGACCTTGCACCACTTTCTGTTAGCAAAAATAACATTTAGGGTATTTCCTTCAATATACTTTTATGAATCCAACAGCTTACTTTTTTAGCATGAATTTGATGCCTATTATTAACATATGTTCACAATTACTTTTCATGTCCATATAGGCATATGTATCTACCTCATCCAAAACTATATTTATTTACTCTTTTTTTAAAGTTTCCCTGAATTGCTTCAAAATGTTTAAACAACCCTATATGTTTCGAGTGCAAATTCTAATTAAGTCACTCAAAAAATATGCAAAAAGGCTATGGGAAAACGGAACTTCCATTTTTTATCCATTAGAATAAAATGCTAAGCAGCTTGGCAAAATATTTGCACGAACTATTGTGACAGGTGCAGTAATAGTCAGAATTATCTGATCACAAGCATACTCTGTTCCTAGGAAAATACAAATACATATTTCCAGATTTTCCTTGGAATGTCTGCTTGTGGTTAAGTAAAGCTATAGTATGTTGTGCTATATTATTATTATTATTATTATTATTATTATTATTATTATTATAACAACCTTCATGGATTCAGATGAAGAAGATGCCAAAAGAATCTCATGGTCCATCATGCAAACTATAACTTTTGATTTACTGCAAAAACTCTACTCTGAAACAATAAAGACATAGTCCTGGTGTTCATCGGAAAGAAATACACTGGGTCAGTCACAGTGTTCACATGCTAGGAGTCAGGCCAGATGTTCTATTTACTACCTCAAAGTCAATACAATCAAGCCATTATAGACATTATACAGTGATGTAGACACACACAATGCTATTGTAACTTTCATGGTTTCCCATCTGTCCTATTTTTTTTTTATTGAGGAAAATGTCTTCTGCAAACTGGACTCCAAAAATACTGCTATTAACATCTTAAAGAAATTTGTGTGTGTGTGTGTGTGTGTGTACCCGCCACATGTTTGTGCACACCTATTTAACAGACTGAACACATCTGAATTTTCACTACTGATCTGTAGATGGCAGTGATAGCATGAGTGACAATAAAAGGACTCTAGAATAAGCTCCCATTACATTCAGATACTGTGTGAGTCTTATCACTTTGCCTAATCACCATAATGAAGGTATTATTCATTTGTGTCATTGCACAACAGCCATTGTATATTGTTTTGAATCAATAAAAAGAGCTTAGAAACATTCTTGCTATGCAATTTCGCTCTATGTTTATATAT
>JAODLL010070799.1:0-16717 GCA_026546735.1 Forbesichthys agassizii | reverse complement strand
CAGGCACTGCAGGCCAGGGCACACACCCACCCATAATCCAGCCCACAAACCATGCACCACCATGTCGCCACCATTAGAGGAACCCCAGAGACGACACTACAGAAGCACTAAATAACCCAATCCACGACACACCTCCCAGAACCTCCAATACTGAATCCTCGACCAGTAATATCCTGATATACAGTAATATACTGTATATCCCTTCTAATTCAATGCATGACTTCTCTGTCCTTCCCTATCCCCTGCATCCATCCTCCCCGAATCTACGCCTATAATAGAGACACATGCTACCCTACATGAAGTGACAGGGCCAGTCAGGACATGGTGTTAGAGTCAACATTTATCCATTATGGAGATCAAGAATGCTGAACAGATCAAGACCACACCTGCCTGGGAAATAATTCTACTCTGATGAGATAAAGATCTCTTTATAACGCCGCTGACAAACTTCATTAGCACTTCAGATGGCTTCCTGCTTCCTCCTTGAGATTAAGATACTAAGAAAAAAGCAGACATTTCTCAATGTCAGTAAAAAGTTTACCTCAGTATCTCAGCCACTCTATCTACGATCTGTTAGAATAATAATCAGATGTATTTGCTAAATTAGTCCGCAAGGAGGTAATTTTTGTGTGTGCAGTAGCTAGATTAAAAGAGCATTAGCGCAATCCATGTTGGCAAAGCTGAATATATCTTTCCGTACCAAAGTAATATTCTGTTTACGTTCTCACATAGGTCCTACAAAAATCACATTTTGTGTTAATTTGAACTTAGTTTGCTTTGAGAGTAAATTCTAAGGAGAGTTTTTTTAAGGGGGAAAATGTAATTAAGACTTTTTCATGTTTATTTTTAGACCTACAATAGGAAAGCTTAATGATTAATTTTGTCTGCCTATAGCAGTTATTGGTGCAGAATAAAACTTCCTATTGTATACATACAGTTTCCAAAAATATACTATATGTTTGATTGTGGGGTTTAATCATTAAAGGTATTTTAAGTAATTGCAAGATAATATGCATGTTCAAATTCACCAAATATCTTGTTACATTCTGCAGCTGCCCATTCTCTGTTCGTGCTGAAAAATGTATCCGGTACTTCTACAACACCCTGTATCCATAAATAGGAACACAAACAAAGTGGTGCAGACTGAACACAATCATTTTCTAAGATAGCCCCCTATTGCATTGAAGGGAGAGGTGTTTGTGTAAAATTTAGCAAGCGTTGTCAAGAATGATTTACTATACCTTTAAAAATGTACTCCACCCAAAAACGATATCTGGCATATCAATTACCCACCCCTCAGAAACTGGAATGCAGAACAATTGGGTTTACTCCCATCACTTCAAAGAAGGGAGCTCGGGGCAGGCTGTTATGACAGGCAATTGGTGCACTGTGGCAGGTGAAAAAACATTATTGTTGACAGAGCACCATAATGACAGGTGCATTGGTTGATCATTAGGCAAATAAATACATTGGATGAAGGTAAGGCAACATTGTGTATGTGTCACTTTGCAGCTAAATGCATTATAATTTTCTAGATGGATCAAGTTAGCTAATTGTCGCTAACTGTAACAATAATGTAACATTACATGGCAACGGGTGGACAACTTTAGGCTACAGCCTAGTTTTTACATCTTATTTTTATTATTATTATTTTGCTCAGTTTATTTCTTTAATCATCAGATGTTGGTCTTTGATGACATTATACAATACATTGTCAAGCCCCATTTAGCTTAACTTTTCTTTATATCTCTAGACTATTAGAAACAGGCTTTTATCAGTTATCATATTATTTGGAAATGTAAAATATAGTGCATATAGGTTTGATGGTCACCTCATTGTGTCTTCTAATGCAATCATTATGCAGTAATGCGTTTAGCGCTACTCCAGAGTAGAGCGAGAGCACTTGGCACCTGTGGTTATCCACGTTCAATAAAGTAAATTGTTATACGTCATTGAATAAATATGTCTACAACCGCAACATTCAAATTCCAACGATGGCCTATGCTATGTCCATTTAAGATAAGTCACAGAAATAAATAAATTAGGCATATACAGTGATTTATGAACTTATAAGCAATGTTTAATAATGTTGACGAAAATATTTGTTCAACGACCCTTTCACCATGAAGAAAACGAGACGTTAACAAGAAGAAAATAGATCACTGATAATAAAAACTATGACTACATTTACAATGATTAGATTAAATATGACGAGACAATTTTTATTTTTTTAAACTCTGCCTGCATATTATTTACCATAATTTCACACTTATATTTAAAAACTCTGTGTATGATTTTCCGTAATTGCACACACAAATGTGCAGGCTGCATCACAATGTTCAAGCTGGCTGGCGAGACCGTATGATTTAGCGTAACTCCACACACAAGGTAGCCTGGCTTCGCCCGACTATGCTCTCAGCTCAATTTATTTAGTTAAGATTACAGTCTGGAAACCCTGATAACATTAGCGTTCGCACAGCCACACTGTTGGCGGCCTAATTAGAGTGGGTTAGTGAGATGCTGTTGAAGTCAAGGGTGTTTCGAAATGGTGGTAGAACAATCAAAACACTTGTGGCAATGGCGATTTATTCAGCGCTGTCCAATAGTTTCAAAATTAACCAGAGGTCTACGCCAAGTAGGAGGATATGACTGCGAACACTTCCCAATGGAGCGTGGCCAGACCTATTCACAAAGTGAATATGGTCTAGTTACACTAGGCTACACATAATTAGGCAGCACAATATAAAATTTGGCCGGTGAGACGGTCTACACGAGGAAAAAGCAGGACTCCTGCTGATATAGTCTAAACAGCAATGGTGTCATCCTACACTACTGTATACCAAATCTCATAACTCAAACTCATTTGTGTCTGTAGAGGTCTTACTTAGTTCCAAGAACCCATCAGCTTTGCTATGCAGAAAAGGCTCCAAGTAAATATACATATAAAACAACCAGAACCATAATACCTAGATTATATACAGTACACACACACACACAAATACCCCCAGCATTCCTGGTGGGAGAACTGGTGGGAAACTGCCAGCGTCCGTCAGAGGCTGGGGGGTGGCTTGGGAGAACAGAGGGGTCTCATGGACAAGGACAGCAGCATCATTATGAGCCCGTGGATAAACAGCCCAGCCTTAATGTTGCACATGGTATTCGGGCCAGGCTATCCGACCTTAGTCAAATGTGCCTTAGACAGCATGCCCTGCATTGGGCCACATTTCAACAAGTATACAGGAAATCCAGATAAATACATAAATAAATAGCAGTGTTGTATTTGGCAGGCCCACGCTGTTTGAGAATACCTCTGTATATTTGGATTGCTACTGGAAGCTCCCGAAAGCCAGTGCATATTCAACATTTACAGTATACAGGCCATTCATGGGGCTCACGCCAGACTCACTTACAACGAATCACAGGTTTGACCCTCAGGAAGGCAATTAAAATGTACCACGCATTAGGTGTTAAACATTATGCTTCTATGCTTCTATAAGAACATATATGTTCTTGACATCATTATGCATAATTAATGCTAATAGTAGTCTTGCTGCTAAAGGGGCCTCTATCAATGCATTTAATTTACATGAACACAAATGCGTATACATTTGTATGTAATTAACCCCACCCAAAAAAGATGTAAAATTACAATTACATTTTTATTTATTTTATTTTATTTTTCATTGACATGAATTGATTAAGCTAAGTAAGATAATACACTAAGGGCCAGATTTACTAAAGGTTTGCGTGAGTAAAAACTTGTGCAAACTTAAGAGCACTCGCAAATAACATGTTAACTGATTTACTAACAGTGTGGACAGAGGATGACCTCTTTCAAAAGTGCATAGTATTTTTAATTTGCTACATTTGCCTTAATGATTAAATGTGGGGTGTTTCAATGTTCATTTGAAAAATAATGGGAGGGTAACTCACGTAGGTACAGTACGTCAGGTTTACTTCACGCAATGTGATTTATCAAGCCTATAAAGCTATTTCAGGTGATTGCGACAGCACCTACATTATATTTAATACATTTGAAAGGAAGGTAGTTGAGACTGAGATACATAGCTTTCCGTAGAATCATCTAGTACACCTGCATGAAAATGTTTGAATATCTGCTTCCCAGCATTTACAGTATATAATAGGCCTAACATCTGGAATAAGTGTGTGGGCCAATGGGTGTGTGTGTATGTGCTGTTATTGGGGACTGAAGTTAAATAGTTTTGAGTTAACTATAGCCTACCTTAAATAACAAGAAGAAACAAATAACATTATGCACATTCATATGGGGTCTCACAGACCTCAAACATGAGGGTTAAGTCTGGCCATATTTTCATTTATTCTGAGATCCTTTTTGTTTTACCTATGGCATTTAATTTCTCACAGATGCGCTCCCTTATGGTGTTTTTTCTTGTTACATTCATGTCTTTGCTGTAGCTCACCAATATGTTAATTTGTCTCTTCCACCAACACATCTAATTCCATCGTATTGAATTTGCGCTTGTGCATACGGTCAGACTGCATTGAGTCCCGACTCTCCACGGCGGGAAACGATTAAAACACAAAAACTTGGTGTTTTCACCGGTTGTCATTTACACAATAATTCATAGTTGATCACCTTAAAATTACACACGCAATATTATACAATGCCCACGCAATGTAGCACTCTTTATTTGTGATGTTAGTTAATTTGTTAGTAAAACTAACTTGTGCTTGCCGTCTGTTCTGTGTGCGCACCACTGAAATTATCGTCTTCTTACATTTTTGAAATGGGGACACAATGGGGACAGTGCAGACTGCACTACACAACTCTATTCTAGCCTTCGCAATGCATTTCAATGTGTGAGGCAGAGCTTCTAAGGGAGCACCCTATTGAAGGGAGATGTGTTTTTGTTCAAATCAACAATCTTTCCCCAGATTTACTGACTCTTCCTTTAATACTTAAACATATAGCCTACCATTTGCTTTCATAGCCTTTATGGCAGACAGAGAGTCTTATCTTGCCAATTTTGCAGGTCACGCCTTCTACTTCCCATGGATCCCAACGATTTAGACTTCACATAAACAATTAATTATTTTTTCGTAATCTGTCAATTCGGTTTTAGTTTATGATAACAATCTAGATGTGATGTGCATGTTAGCTACATGACCAAAAGCCGGATCTGAGAAGGCGGAACCTATAGTGCAAAAAACTAAATGCACACAAACAATGAAAGTAAAAGCCAAACCCGAGACATTTCCAGTGATTTAGAAATCCCGGCCGGACACATTTTAAGGTCCCAAAAAGCGCAAATCCGGGGAAAAGAGAATGATCAGCCTATATTAAACGTATTGTCAGTTATTGTAAGATAATTGTAAGCTATTACACCAAATTCACCAAATATCTCCTTGTACTTCACTAGCTTACTACTTATTAGCTTGCTAGCTTCTCTGTGCGTGCTAAAAAAAATAGCCCAGTATCCTACTTCTACACAGCCTGGCTTTGTAAATAGGAACATAAATTGACAAACACCAATCACAACAACAATGCCCATGGCTTCGCAATGCATTTCCATGTGTTTCACTGAGCTTCTGAGGGAGATTGTTTTGAGCTCAAAGTAAGAAAGCGTTCTCGGCAATGACTGACCTTGCCTATAATATTGCTGCCAAAGCAATGATTAACGCAATAGATAATAATATGACAATATAATAATATTAATATAATTTAGGCTATTGCTTTTTATGTAGTGGGGTGTGCGTAGTGGTGGTGGGGGTCTTTGTGGTAAGTGTGATAGTTGATGCATTATATCTGCCTTGAACTACTCTGATGGTTCAGATCGGCCATGTCAAACAGTCAGTTCATGGAAATCACATTGAGGACATTTAGTGGGAGCTTTTATCCAAAGAGACTTACAGTGAGTACAAATCCATACTACGAGGAGCACATAGTCAGGCATCTTGCTCAAGGATACATGCAGGTAGGTCAAATCCAGGGCTCGCACCCATGGCCTTCTGTCTGGGAGACAAACACCAGGCCATCCTGGCCCTGTAAAATCTGTCCACAGGGGCCCAACAAACCAGTTGCACATGGCATCTCAAAAGAAGCAAATCTGCATATCTGGCCATCTCCCCATTCCCCTGTTATTGCATTTTCCCAACTGTCAGCTCTTAAGAAGAGGAGGGGGTGCTAGAAATCCCCGTGCAGAGGACAGCTGAGAGCTGGGACTGGTTTTCCACTTGGACGCCATCACAGGCCCTTCTCTCAGCCTCTGGTGTGTGTGTGTTGCATGTGCCTGCTGAACACTGGGTCCAGGGTTACGCTGTCACCGTGAATCCTTCCCCATACATCACATAAAGGAGCTGGATGCCGCTTTGTCTCTGAGGGACACACACTCATTAAGGGCGGTGCACTTGCTTGGATTGAATGCGTCTTTCAGGGAAATAGATAACAGAGCTGGCCATCAAGTAAATCCTACAAGTCTAAGACTTTTCTGACCAAAGCTACAAAACTGCAGCCCTGCAAAAAAACATCATAGCATACTTGCAGACACAAAGTGGAATATGTTATTTTCAATTATGGTCAGAGAGGATGGGTAAGGGGCATGACTCAAACATAGCTGTAAACCAAATCAAGTCTATTATACAGTCGACTTCACTGTGGCTTGACCTAAGAGTTACCATGTTACTCTGTGTGTGTGTGTGTGTGTGTGTGTGTGTGTGTGTGTGTGTGTGTGTGTGTGAGCACGCTTGCATTCTTGTGAAAGGTTTTCCCTAGCTCAACACAGCCCAACTTCATCAAAGCTTCTATTGTGACTAAATAATAAATGACACATTTATCTAATTTGTAGCAAACGATGAATGTGTTATCTTACAAATGTGACGTGTCATCACATATAAGGCACCCGCCCGCAAAGATATATGTGGTGTGATTAATACTTAAGGTTTGAGGGACTCCTCCTCCTCAACGGGTGAGTGTAGGCCTTCTCTCCCCGAGCCTGCATTAATGGTGAACATATGTTTGGAGGAGGCCAGTGTCTTTCAGTGGCTGCAATTTAGGATTAGTGGAAACATTCTGGATGGAAAAAGCACAATCCTCACTCCCACTCGATTGGCTTATCCCACCCCCTTAGGCCCACCCATCTTCTCTGTAACCTGGCCATCCATTTCCCTACAAACAGGTCCGATCCGGGCCTGCAGCCTGGTCAAGGCACAGCATGGCTTTATCTTGGCAGAGCAACATAAACATCCAGACCCAGGGACGAGGTGTGGAAAAGGGGCATAGGGGGAAGGATGAGTCTCCGGGTTCCCAAAAACTGAAGTCTGTGTTACATTACCGACCCACCGACATCATATCCTACTGTCTTTCACGTGCACGCGACCCGTGGCAGAACCTAAAGACACGCCGGCTGCCGTTTTAAGCTTCTGTTACCCCGGGACTGCATGCGCCTGCTTTTACGTGCAGGCTCCCTCCCAGTTAATAAAGCGTGCCTCCCGTAATCCCCTTGCAAACCCCTACTGCTGTCATGGAGGTAAGGGAGCCTGCCAAGGACATGTGAGAACCGACACGGGCCCAGTACAAATAAACCACACCATAGGTTTTTTCCCCCTGCTGCAGAAGGACAGAAGGAGAAAGAGAGAAAGAGAGAGGGGGGGGGGTGATAGAACGTGAGGAAGGGAGAGAGGGGGAGAAAGCACGTGGCCTGGAGCATGCCTCACATGCAACGCTCTCCCGCCCACATGGTGTGTGGAGAGTGCTGTGGACGACACAGGGCATTAAGAGAATAAGAGAGGAGGGGTAGCCATCTCTGGCTTATGTAAAGTGTCCACATCTTAGCTCTGAAGTCACAACCTCAATCAATGCTCTTTACAACACTAAACCATACTTTCGCATTTGTCGTATGACTCATTGTCTTGTTTGCTGCTAAGGGCCTCACCTTTGTCATAAACAGACAAACCTGCCTAATGTGTAAACACATGTACACAGTATAATGCATATGGACAGAGATGGAGGATGGTAACCCAGGTTACAAGCCAGAGAGTCTCTTTTCAAGCCACAAGGTCGGCCACAACATTAAAACAGCTGGTGACAAGCCATTATCCTTAATTGCTAAACGTCTTGCCCTGAGAAAGAGTGGGGCTCCAGAGAGAGGCCAAGGAAGGCAAGAGCAACATTGCTACCTTGGTGTTACGGTAATGGAAGGAGGTGCACTGCAGACAGATGCTAAGCTGGAGCAGACTGGACGGGCCCAAGTATGCCTTCAACTATGGAAATGATCCCCGGTGATTATTCGGGACATACTTTCCTGGTGTTTAAGCACTCACCTTAATCGCTCTAGCTTTGCTGTTTCACTGTGACCTCACTGCTGCAAGAGTGCCCCCTCTTGCCTACTGAGTGCATGACGTTAAGAACCCTAGCAACTGTAGACGAGACAGCCTAGTGGTCTGCATGTTAGATTTTGCAGCCGGGGGGTCGTGGGTTCGAGCCCCAGAGTTGGGCTACATGCAGTGGCGCAAGAAATGTTTTTTAGGTGGGGGGGGACGAAAGTGTGACGAAAAATGTCTAAAATGTAAAGCCTGTACAACTATGCTTTTAGTTATTAAAAACAAATAAAATACTGAAGTGAAATTTGTCCCACTTGGGAATTGAACGCCGCTCACCATCGTGATGGACAAACACATTACAAGTTTGCCACCAGAAAGTTACTATAAATAACCCATCGAATGTGTTGAAGTATTTTAGAGTAATATTTACGTCATTTATGGTTGTAGCGCAATTGTCTTGACATCGTTACACATGGTTATGACATAGACTAGACTACTACACTGGTCAACAATACATGCCATTATACAGTATCTCACAAAAGTGAGTACACCCCTCACATATTTGCAAATATGTGAGCATATCTTTTCATGTGACAACAATGAAGAAATGACACTTTTCTGCAATGTAAAATAATGATTGTACAGCTTGTAGAACAGTGTAAATTTGCTGTTCCCTCAAAATAACACAACACACAGCCATTAATGTCTAAACCACTGGCAACAACATGGCAGTCAAGGCCCAATATTATGCAAAAGCTCAATACACAGATATAACAGTTACAGTAAACCTTGATTTAAATAGCTATTACAGAAATTCAAATGCTTCGGTGCTAAAATGAAGGTTGTCAAAGTGATGATAAAAATCGATATCGATCGATATACAAAGCGATATGTCTATTCTGATAGTCATTGACATACCTTTTTAATCACATGTATTGCCTTCAACCTTTTAGACTGCATGATTTTAAAATACACATTAAAATTAAATATAGGGTTATTACATTTATATTGAGATATTTATCAATATTTTAATATCATGTTTTTTTTTTTAATGCATTTTGTGTGTGTCTATGTTAAATGGACTGCTTTATGGCATTCATACACCAATGGTGATTGCTGCTATGCAAGGTGCAATTAACCACCAGGAGCAGTTAGGGAGTAAGGGATTAGGCATCTTGCTCAAGTATGCTTGAGCAGGTAGGTCAGGTAGGTCAAAACTGGGGTTCAAACCCACAATCTTCCAGCTGGGAGCTCAACACAGACCAATAGACCATCCTACCCACCCTGCACTGTTATGTGTATTTTTAGATTGTTTATGGGGAGCTCTGCACATTAAAATTCCAAATATATCTGACTTAATTTAACATGATAAAAGAGAATCATATTATTTGGCCCAGCTCTATCTAAACTGACTACAAACAAAATATAAATGTATGGAACATGAGTCTGTTACACAGTGGATGACTTGGCATCGACATGCATGCCAAGTGTGCAACAGGCCCTAACACTTGACAAAAGTGAGTGGCATTTCATAAGCATCAGATGAATAATCATGTGCCATCCCAGTGAAACCACATGGGCTACAGAATAGAATCCAGCAGCCAGATTGCAAACATCAGCCCTGTTCTGCCTGTAGGACAGGAACAACTTAAAAAATATGCAGGGAAGCTTTGACTTTGTGGCCGATGACATTAAAAATACATAATGAATAAAGTGGAATAAACATAAATTGAGTTGGATCTGTTTTCGACTAAGTCAAGTTTTCAATGAAAAGCAGAGACAGGAAATACAAGATAATGCATTTATTAAGGAAAAAAATTAAGATAGACATGGTTTGGAACCATCTAGGCCAACAGCTAGCACTGACTATGACTGTTTATATAAACATGCCACAAAAAAAGAATATATACTTGTTACTACTGGAAAAGCCACAATGCCCAAGATGGATTATGGGAAATGTTAAATGTGTGTTTATGCAATATACCGTAAGCTTGCATGTGTGCATGCTGAGTAAAACACCCATTGATAATAAGTATAGAATAAGTATGTTTCTTTTTATTACCAATTACCAACACTGAAAGGGCTTTTAGAAGCAAGATTTAATTGGCTATTTCTGACCACACCCACTTGGATAAAAAGACATTATTGTCATGTCTGTGTCTGAGTCAGCTCTTCTATTTCTTCAAATCAATTCATACTGTGTTATTGTCAGGCCCAGACTAGCTAATTGTGGGGACCGGGAGAATTCCCGGTAGGCCGCTCAGTTTTTTTTGGCTGCGAGGGCCAGTATTGTCATGGCACTGGGTTGAAATTTGGATGCTGTGCCGAGGCGGCCTGCACTTATCCTTGCGCGATCAGGATGGTCTCAGAGAAATTCTGCCGTGGGAATTAGTCTGGAAAGCCTCTGAATCATTTTGAATGTGTCGGAGTAGCATTTGAATTTTCCAATCAGCGTTGTGTTGATAGCTATACGGGCGTGGTTTAGGTGTGCCCACAGCGAAGACAACCAGATGGTTCATCCAGTCAATTGCAAGTATTTTCTTTAAAGTACCTGCCATTCATAAACACTTTCAATGTATGGCTCCTCAGATGGACTTGTGACAACAATTCCTCTGGCATGTCAAGTTAGCCTGCACTGAAACCAGCCAATTCTTTTTATATACTATTTTACCTCAGCTCACTCGCAGAGTCCAGCCTGCAGGGTAATGATGGCATAATATTTTTCAGTGGTTCAGTTGTTGATGGAGGATACAAGCAAAAAAAAGCGTCACAAAGCGGAAACGCAAGTGTCTTTCCTAGTTTCAGACCAATGCAGTTTTCCCAAATACACTTGCGCCTATTTGAGCGCCTGTGGGTGGTGTGTTGGTCTACATATGAGGTGTAGTCTAGCGCATTGCTGGTGCAAATGACCAGCAAAAACCTGTTCTAAAGTCAACACACGGTACATTATCAAGAGCATCGCCTATTGCGGTGCACAATGCGCATACACTCATGCAAAGGATTACAAATTAAAAGAATACAATGTGAAATATTATGTGTAGCCTACATCAAAATATTTTAGGGATCTTGCACTTTCACAAACCCGCCAGTATAATAGCACTCCGCCTATGATCCAAGCGCGCCTGGATTTTTAAAGGGAATGGGAGATGAAACTTGGATTGGCTTATCGTATGTTACGCCCAAAACACACCCATAAATAATCAAGATAGTACAGCCCTTTTGAAACATGCGCCTGGCGCAAAGACCATTTTTAACGCCATTAATCTAATAAAAGTGGATTTGGACACTGCAGTTTGGACCTCGCGCTTTAGACAATGAGCTTAGATTGTTAACATAGGGCCCTTCGTGCTTACTTTTTGTTGTAGCTCTTCAGCAGCAGCCTCTAGTCCTGTTTGCTGCTAACAGTGAAGAGCCAGGCCCAGTATGAATGGGCAGGTAGGATTGATAATGAATATAAGAATTAGACAAAATTATATTATTGAAGTGTATGTAGGGTACACCTGCTCAATGGAAAATGCCTGAGATAATGTATGATACCAGATGATTCAGCAATACATGAAATTGAAGTGACTTGGTCAGAAAGCTTTGTAAAAAGATTTGTGGTGAGAAATATGAATACATTTAAAAAAAATTTGATTTAGCCTCTCAGAGAACTATCACCTTATCATAAAATTAAATAATTTCAGTTATATTTAGGTATAGGCTATATGTAACCTATGATTTCAAGTAATTACATTTCAACATGTCTCGATTGTGTATTGATTATTTATCTACAACCAGGAGCTAAAATTTGCATGCCCATATAGCAAAAATAAACCGGTGGTGGTAACTCCTTAGCCTTCCAGTAACAGTCAATGACCGAAGTCTTCATCCTAAAGGCTTTCTAACGCTTCAAAAATGTATGAGAAAGGCCATTGACCAAGCTGCAATTTTTGACGAGTTGGGAATGAGAACGTGATACCAGTAGTCAAACAGAATCAATAAAAGTGAAGAATTTCATAGCGCTCTTGTCCCGCTGCTTGTGAATAACGGAGCTCATCATGTTCGCGAGTGAGGGGGACATTTGAGCGGGAAATTGGCCAGAGAATCGGAGCATCGGGAGCGGGATTGCAATCGCTTGAGCCGGAAGGCAAAGCTCTCGATTTACTGGGCAATTCCTACACTCACCTATGGTCATGAAGGATGGGTCATGACCAAAATAACTAGATATAGATCAAAAGAACTACATCTAGATCTTAAAAATAACAACTTTCTATGCCCAAGTTTTACTAGTGACCCATTGTTTTATTTTTTATTAAAAGATAAATATACAAACCCTGCGATTTTAAGGGAATAGGATAAAAGTCATAACTATTTATCATATGTTGTCATTTTACTGAGCATATTTTGCCAATTTGAAATTGTAATTGTTTTAATCAAAATGTGCTTTCCATGTAAAATATTCTAAAGAATTACAAGGCTGTAGAGTGCACTATTCCAGTCTTACAGAGATTATAAGAACATTATTTTAATATAGTCAGTCATGAAGTGGGCTAAGGCATGAAACTCCAGGACTGAAAATGCCAACATAAGACTTTCATTTCACTGACTAGTTGTTTAATTTACTACATTATTGAAAAGTTATCTCTATATAGCCTATATCTGAAGTAGGCCCCAGAGTCATCGCAAAGCAGGCAGCAGGCTGAGAGCTGACTTTTCCCAGCTATCACTCAAAACATTTGCATAGTGGTGAGTCATGCTCAACATATAGTTTTTTAAAACCCAGTGAAAATAAAAAACTGTAGTTTGATGTTTTATCTTGTAAGATAAATCAGTCAATATTCATCCCAAGGCTAGAACATGCTGTAATGTATCCTATCTGCCGGGTTTCATAGATTTTTGACTTTATGTCCACTAACAAATGTAACGCAGGGATGGTGAGGCGAGTGCTAATGAGCGAAAAAAAACACAGATGCCGGAAAAGCAACGAGCCCCATAGCTCGTCCTTTAATTGAACTGAAAAGAACTCAAACAGCGAATACAAACTCAAAATAAACAGGCGTGCACAGTCACGTAATCTAGTAAGAACAGAAAACATGAACAATAACCCACACCCTTTCCTGGTAGTCCCCAGCCTATATGCCCTCACACCCACACGGCTGAAGGCAATCGATCTGATTGCACGTGTGGGTGTGAGGCGCTGGGGATGCGGACAGTCCTTCCCCAAGCGTACCACACCGGCGAGACCACGCAGATGTTACAACAAACACCATACCAAGTATTGAATTATTTATTATACGAGAGTACAGTGAGAATTTGAAAATATAATTCATTTTACATGCCAATATTAAATTATTGTGACTGTTTGAAAGCACAAAATGTGCTTTGCTAGTTAATAGTGTGCATAACAGTGAACTGAATGCTACATTCAATGACCTTTTATACTGAACAACATGTTTCCTCGAAACAATCTGTAATGTTCTTGAACTATTTTCAAAGGCTTTGCTGCGTTTAATGGGAGTGCCGAGTGCTTAATGACATGTTGTATTAAAAGTTTAGCTGCAAATGTGGAACCTGTTAGGGTGTAAAATGTTTTTTTAATTAAATCTAAAATGCATGCTGTCTCATTCTGATATGCATGACAATTAAAATTGGAATATGTTGACACATCTATTGTGGACATTGTCCTTCACTTTTCACTCAACAATGTATTCTATATGGTGAGAATATAGACCTGAACATCTTAAAGCTCACATATCAACCAACAGTGTGTTGTGACATTTCGAGATGCTGGGTTTTGGAGTGTGTTCAGCTTTTCTCAGAGAACAGATATTAAACAACGTCATCCCAGACCATATATAGAAATGTTTTGCTCATATTCTTCCCTTCAACAAAAGCTAAAGGAACATTTTAATAAATCTCCTTTATTCGCTACAGACCGTCTCTTGATGTAAAAAAAGGCCTGAAAGCCAACCACACCTCATAAATACTGTACTTCAAGTACATTTTTTGTTATTGGACCACTCCTTCGCTATCAGAGAGCAAGCACACTGTGGCAGAGGTAGGCCTACTGCAGTGAAGATATTTGTAATTTTGATGGCTAAAGATAAAGATCACAGCTTTAAATTCACCCAGAGGAAGAGCATTTTTAATCCTTCCAAGACCACGCAACCAGAGCTACAGTATGATCAGTATGCTATCTCTTGTGTTGTTCTGTTATGTGTATTTTTAGACTATATATCTGATTTAATTTAACATGATAAAAGAGAATCATATTATTTGGCCCAGCTATATCTAAACTAACTACAAACAAAATATAAATGTATGGAACATGATTCTGTTACACAGTGGATGACTTGGCATCATCATGCATGCCAAGTGTGCAACAGGCCCTACCACTTGACAAAAATGAGTGGCATTTCATAAGCAACAGATGAATAATCATGTGCCATCCCAGTGAAACCACTCAGTGTATTTGTAGTAGCTTCAGTAGTATCAGTTGTCATAAGACATAGAGCTTGAGACCCAACCCGAACCCTGATGGTTATTTCTCACATATTTCACCAGGCACTTCGGGTTCAAGATGAATTTACCAATTAATACAAATTATTTGCAGAATTTTTATGTACATACAGAGGCTTAAATGCACTGTATAACAATTAAGAGGCTACATTTATATATATTTCATTTGAAGATTAGAGGGTATTTTGTCTCACTCCACAAAAAAGTTTATACGGTAGCCTATTCAGGCAATGCTTCAAGCGAACACGGCCAATTAAACAATTGGCCTATTATATTTATTTAGGCCTTTTAATTATTTTTTCACGTATGGGAAATTCCCCGATTCTCCTAATGGCCAGTCCGACCCTGCTATATAGGCTTATAATTGTTCCAAGAAGTTTTCAATAATAAATTACGTTGAAAACGTTAGAATGACTCCTATTCTTGCCTAACAATTTAACATGTAGGCTTCATTTCTGAGCTTTGTTTATCATTTCTATGACAACTAGCGTGTTATTTCCTTAGCTCCTGGCTCAACATTGTAGTGAAAACAACATTTCTCCTATCTTTTAATCACTATCCAGCAAGATGTTCAATATACCATTTAGCACCAAATGAGTCAGCAGTACTATCTAGAACTCTGTGGCGCCATCTGATACGCACAGTGATGCGCAGCATATGAACACCGTCTGGGAAAGTTGTAAAAAACTTTTGGGCTGTAATCGGGTTCGGGCTTCAGAAAGCCATACACGGGCAGGTTCGGTTCGGGCTCGGACAGAATTGTTTTGGTCTCGGCCCATGACGGGTTAAACTTTTCAGGCTCGATTGAGCTCTAATAAGACATCATGGATATGCCAATGGCTGTATACTATATGTCCCAAGATGTTTAAATGTGTATTGACTGGATACCATAGAGCTTGATTCAACCTCAGAGAGAATGGATGTGGGGAATGACAACATTTTACTTTACATGTATTTAGTTTACTTTAATATTGGTATTTTAATGGGCATTTTATTTCACAAGGTGTTATGCTTAAGAAGCTTTTTTACTACACAAAGCACATGGAAAAGTACTCTGCCTTGGCGGTCAGATCTGCATTCAAATATCAATCTAGGCCTTTATGGTTTGATCAAACTAAAATGAAAATCCACTAAGAAAAGAACGCTATAAAACAGGCAGGCGTTTACAAGCTCCATTAATATTGCATGTACAAACAGTTCCCGGACAGATTGGAATTGTGGTCTCATACAGGATTTCTCTCTATCCACATTTCCGTCACTAATAACTCGGGGTAATACAAACCTAACATATGAACGCAATACAGTTAGAAGTGTAGTTTGTCTAAATATATATTTTGTTTATTTGTTTATTGCGTGTTTGATGGCCCCTCCTCTGCAGACTCACACAGAGAATAAGGGGTCGAGAAACCTGTGAACAGAAGGCGATAGGAGCGATGAGTCAAAAGAAATCACAGCAGAAGGATATGAGTGTGAGGTGGGAAGAAACAGGCTGTAGAGAAACATGACAGCAGCGACAAGGACATTGAGAACGAAGTCTCCATGGAGAAAAAACCCAGCAGGTCTCTCCTGACAGAATGGAAGTCTCTTGGTACCCTCCGATCCTCCCAATCCCTGAGAACACACAAGCTCCTCATTCATTTTCCTCTGCCATGCACTGCCTTCAGGGAATGGCTGGTCAGGCTTGGTCTTTCACACACAAACACACTAGCCTAAACACTCATTATGCAATAGTAATGCATCTACAGTATGCAGTTTGTTAATTCATTAATTAATTAACGCATTAATGCTGTTGACACAATACAGCTGTCTTTGAGTACTTGTAAAATTAGAAGGCGCGCCTGTCGTGGGGGGGGGGGGGGGGGGGGGGGGGGGGGGGGGGGGGGGGGGGGGGGGGGGGGGGGGGGGGGGGGGGGGG
>JAODLL010070788.1:0-16718 GCA_026546735.1 Forbesichthys agassizii | reverse complement strand
GTGAAGCACTTTGTGTTACATGAATTTGTATGAAAAGTGCTATATAAATAAAGATTGATTGATTGATTGATTGAATACAGATATTCTTAGTGTTAAATTAATCTATATTTCTTTCTTTCTTTTTTCTTTTTTGTTTTCTTTAATGTTAATAAGATAATTAATTAATTAATTAATAATTTATAGACAAATTATATTTACAATCGCAGCGGAGAGTTAGGGCCCACAAAATGTTTACTTCTTTCTAGGGGGGGCTTAACAGAAAATAATTGAGAAGCACTGCAGTAAAGTGAGAATCTTCAGACGCGAGCTGTAGCACCGATGTTTGCTGCGCATGACCGTGAGAACACCGTGGTGTTTTCAAGGGTGATGGACAGGTCCACTTGAGGACTGTCTTTAGCCGGGAGGTGGAGTAGCTCGATTTTGTCAAGGTTGAGTTTCAGGTGATGTGTAGACATCCAGGCGCTGATATCAGCGAGGCATTCAGAGATCCGGGTCGAGATCTGTTCGTCCGACGGAGGGAAGGAGAGGTAGAGTTGGGTGTCAGCGGCATAGCAGTTAAGAGAATCCATGAGCAGAAATTACAGGGCTGAGGGATCTTGTATACAGTGAGAATATTAAGGGTCCCAGCACAGATCCGTGGGGCACTCCTGTGTTGAGTGGGCAGGGTTTGGACAGGTGTCCAGCCCAGAGGACTTGGTAGGAGCGATCCGACAGATAGGATTCAACCAGATAGCAGAGTCTGATATTCCTAGCTCAGCTAGAGATGGATGGAGGATCTGGTGGTTTACCGTGTCGAATGCAGCTGACAGGTATAAAAGGATGAGGACTGAAGAGAGGGAGGATGTGCTAGCAGTGTGAAGGGCTTCTGTCAACCTGAGAGCAGTCTTGGTGGAGTAAGCAGCTTTGAAGCCAGACTGGGTCCAGGAGGTTGTGGTCTGCAAGGTAGAGGCACAGCTGTTTGGAGACAGCACACTCAAGGGTTTTTGACAGGAAGGAGGGGAGGGATACTAGTCTGGAGTTCTGGAGTGCCGATGCGTCAAGGGCTGGTTTCTTAAGCAGCGGTCTGATTCTAGCTGTTTTAAAGTCCGCTGGGACCAAGCCTGAAGACAGAGAGGAGTTGATTAGCGAGGTGAGGAATGGTAAGAGGTCACGTGAGATGTCTTGGAGAAGAGTTGTGGGGATAGGGTCCAGGGGACAGGTGGTTGCACGGTTGGATACTATGAGGGTCTGGACTTCTTCTGTGGAGAGGGGGCAGAAAGCATTTAGGTTGCAGGCCGATGTTTTATGACAGGTAGTCAATGGGGATGCAAAGGTGCTACTTATGTCATTAACTTTCTTTGCGAAGAATGTTACAAAGTCAGGTGATAGTGATGATGGTGGTGGGGGGGAGGGTCATGCGAGGAGGGAGGAAAACACAAAGAATAGCTTCTCGGGGTCAGTAGCAGATTAGTTGATTTTGGCTTGGTAGAAGGTAGTTTTGGCTGCGGTAACAGAGGTGAATTTGGAGAGGAGGCTGTGGTAGGAAGAGAGATCTTCATGCCGTTCAGATTTTTTCCATTTTCTCTCGCCTGCTCTAAGCTCTGTCCTCCAGGCTTTTAGAGGTTCAGAGAGCCACGGGGTAGGTGGAGAAGATCGCACTGGTCTAGTAGTGAGCGAGGAAAGGGTGTCAAGAGAGTAGGTCAGAACAGTAGCTAGAAAGGAGGCTGCGGTGTCAGTGGACATGGCAGAGTGTTCTTCAGTTGAAGGCAGTAGAGAGAGCAAAACAGAGGAGAGAGAGGAGGGGGAGAGGGTCTTTAGGTTGTGACGGGAGACAATGCGAGTGGTAGGGGCAGAGAGAGGATTCAGGGAGAGGAAAAATTAGATGAAGTGATGGTCAGACAGCGGAAGAGGGGTGACCGAGAGTGTTAACCAAGCAGGACCTCGTGAAGACAAGGTCCAGAAGGTTTCCTGCCTTGTGTGTTGGAGGGGAGGGTGAAACTGTGAGGTTGAATGAGGAAATGTTGGAAATGGAAATTCCAGTGAGTGAAACTTCTCTGCAGATTCTCTCTCTGACAAATTTAACTTATGTTAAAAAGCAAGCATGACAGAACAGAACTGTTTTTCTCTTTGAGGCATCTGTTTCTTGTTTCTTTCCTAGCCCACGTTTATCAACTTTTGTATATATGACAAACAATATGACAAACAAAATCACACAAACCCTCTGCTCCAGCTCTGCCGGCCGGTAGTGGCTGAATGCGCCATGTAGAGCATTGGCATATCCAGCTAGTGCTTAAGCCACGCTAAAACAATTAATATAGTTTTCTAGTGTTAGGAGCCTACAATGTTTTATTTTTATTTCAACATTTTATTACACTATGCTTTGTTAACAATGTGCGCTGCCTCTGATATAAAAATAGATTGTATTTTTGCTCTCTGAACAATGATAGGCTTATGCCTAGTAAACTCAAAAAGTTGACAACGCATGTAACATTGTCCAGGTCATTATATGATCATGAACTGAAATATCAGAAGAAAGAAATTCACGAAATGAATGATTCTACAATTTGGATTAAATTCTAATTGGAAAAGGAGACATTAAACAAGATTAATACTGTAACATATTGACATGCAAGGTCAGCTTTGGTGCAGCTAGGCCTACATGTTAATGTTAATGTTAATAGTGTTCAAACCATATCCAACCCTACCGTGAAGACCTCTTCTACACACTCCTTAGTTAACATATGGCTGGAAAATAATGAAATATCAATATATGTGATATGCATTTGATCAATAATGCTGATGTGATTTTGAAAAGTATTTCGATAAGCTTGTCACTGAATGAAGCAGAATGAAATGACACATTTTGCTAGCAAATGCGCCTAAAAATGTTGGTGTCCAAACATGAAAAAATATTTAGGCGCATTTTGTGAGAGCCTCTTCTACCCATTAAGTTCGCATCTTAAATATTTTAATGTAATGCACAATGACAATCGTGCCTGATACGTAGTTACCTGTTCCAAACGTTCCAAATCCAGGGTGATCAGAAGATATAGGCCAATGAGTAATTATAAGCAAATCTGTCAAATCTGTCAAAATTGATTTAGTCATAACCTTGGAACGAAGTGCTAAATCAAAATTCTGTGAATAACTTGTTGTTACTATGGTCTCTAGATGATGTCTACCAAATTTTGTGAGATATGGATGAGCGGTCTCAGACTAGTTAGGGGTCCAAGCACCAAAGGTGCAGAAGCCCTATTGTGATTGGAGTGTTTGGAGGAATTTAATGTTATTAAAAAGAAAAAGTCAGACAATCACTTCAATATGCGCTAGCTAGGCTACGTGAATTATGGTAGATTACTATTGTTTGCTTCTGTGTTATTAACAAGCCAAGTCGCCAACAAACACCATGGCAAAAAAAAAGGCCGTTATTTATATATATCTGTGCTTGCAGGAGATACGTGAACATGCTATGTGTATTTTGGGCAGCTTCCTAAAAGTCTATACTACTGCCAGAGGGATTTACCTAGATTTCACACAAAAAAGAAAACTAATTTTCCTTTTCTGTTCTTCATTAATTTCCAAGATCAGTTTGGGTTGCTAGCGCTGTGGCCAGGTAGTAGGCATATCTATTAGTCAGTAGTTAAAAAAACACAAAATTAAGTTCCTTTTCTGTTCATAATTTATTATTTATTTATATATAGTTCAGTTTGCGACCACCCCGCCGGGCATTAGTCAGTAGGCTATCGGCAGGTAAAAACCAACGGCAGGCCAGCGCTCAACATGCACATGTCCTGCTAAAAAAATATAACCGAGTGGATAGCTTTCGGTTATACTCTCACCGACCTGAAGCCGCCAAGATTGTAAACAGTCGGACATGAGTGTGGATACCTGGACTAATCAAAATACGAATCTTTTGCTATATCTGCTGAGAATAAACAGAGTACAGATAGTCTTTTGTCAACAGCGTGTTAAGTAGCCTGTATGCTTTGTAGTAATAGTAGTTAGCTTTGTTTGTGGGCCATCATGGAAACTGTTTGGAGTACGATATGCTCTAACCGGACTGAGGCCAAGGCGTCGGGTTGGAAGCTGCGAGGCGGAACGGCGGGTGGGTGCAGTCCCGTGCTTATATGCACGAATCTAGAACACAGCCGCCCGTGTCTGATACAATCAGATACAATATCTTATCTTTTGAGGTGGTGGTGCAGCATGAAAAACATTCGCCTTCTTGACTATAGTTCTATCTTGCTTCTTGACTTGTAGGCATGTAAGATGTAAGCAGCACAGACGAACCAACTGACAGGATTGTCAGGATTGGAGTGTCTATATGTTACCATATTAACCAGCCAAATGAATTAGCAACACTATCTAAAACTCTGCACCATCTGATACACACGCTAATTTGCTGCGTATGGACAAGGGCCTGGGAAAGTTGTAAAAAATTTTGGGATGTAATCGGGATTGGGCTTCAAAAAGCCATACACGTATGGTTTCGTTTCTGGCTCGGACAGAATTGTGTCGGGCTCGGTCCATGTCAGGTTAAACTTTTCAGGCCCAATTAAAGTTTCAATAGGGTCCTCACACTGTGTGCTTGGACCATAATTATATAAACCCAACAAAAATACATACCATTGCAATTGCTTTGGAAATGTTTTTTTGATATATCCCTCTAAAATTTCCTCTCTAGGCCTGGGAGAGGCTTGAGAAAGCTGAGCATGAGAGGGGCGTGGATCTGCGCAAGGAGCTGATTCGTCAGGAAAAACTGGAGCTATTGGCTCAACGCTTCGACCACAAGATCACCATGAGACAAGCTTGGCTGAATGAGAACCAACGCCTGGTCTCACAGGTAGAGGGAAATACGAAAAATGTGTGAAAATGAATGAGCCAAAATCACTCCAAATCATCATCATCGTCACTTTATTTGGCGATTGAATGAAGGATCTATCTATCTATCTATCTATCTATCTATCTATCTATCTATCTATCTATCTCTCAACGAAAAAGATTTGGAGTCCTGAAGTGAAACAACGATATTCCACAAAACATAACGGCAAATCACAAAACACAACGACATTAAGTCAATCCCAAAAAGGTTTGACATTTCCAGGTCAACCGGTCCTTCTGCCAGTGAACATTTTACTATAATATCTGTCTTTAGCGATTGATCTTTAAGAGTTTAGATGAGTCTACAAATGTTTAACTTCGATGGGGTTGTTAGTAGTTATTCAGTGTACTGGTAGTCCAGGCACCATGATAAAGAGGATTTACAGGGTACCAGTAGAGTTGAGTTAGAAGCAGTTAGTAGTAAACTACCATACCATAGCTCCAGAAGCTACGTGACGTGCCATGTCCTGGTTAAAGTTTCTACAGAATAATAAAAACAGGCCTACAGCACTATATAACTTTGGATGTAAACTAAGATGAAAAGCGAAATATGTACAAGCCAGGTTTTTGATGGTTGTATAAGTTATATGGCAGCTGTATTGATATGGGTACTAGTAATAAGGAAAAATATCCTGTACGGTACAAAACGGACAAAACTGCAGCCAGGAGAGATGACACCATCCACAACAAAAGGTTGGTAATTAATTTACAATTGATAATGGTGTGTGTCTAGAATTATTTGCTTAACAATGTTATGTGGTAATATTTTTGTATTATGTGACGTAGTATGTGAAGATTAATGTATTTATCATATGATGCATGCTAACATACACGTGATGTCATGTAACCTACTACCGAAAAATTATTATATTAACGTATATGATCGCCTACACATAATGTAATTGGCCAGGCAGTGAGTAATATTCTGAAGCCTTAAAATATTGGTCTGTGAGCTGTAGTGTACTGTGGATCATGAGTTAAGATACATCTTAAAGAAAATGAAAAATGAGAAACTGAAAAGCGGGCCCCGTTTGGGGCTGTGTTGAGCAGGCTACAGCTGTTTTGGCAATCTAGATTGCCAACGTCAGATCGGATCATCAAATAATAACACTCAGAGGGAGAATATGGTTTAAAAACAACAGATAATAGGGGTGGGCAGTTTACTGGTATGAATGCAAATACCGGTTTGACGTTGTACCATGATACAGATTTTGCCATATTGTGGATATCATGATAACCTTTTAAATGTAATAATGTTTAAAATCAAATTCATACAGCCTAATAAATGTTATATTTATAAATGTTTATATTATATTATAAAGTTTAGGTTTAATTATATGAAACAAAAATGGACAGTAACTGCAGACATTTTACTGGCCAAAGTAATCAAACAAGCAAGTGCAACTTCAAAGTACCGTAAGCGAGCGTGAAGACTACATTACATTAAGGTTACATTAGCAAGTATTAAAATGATGTTTTGGACACTCGGGTAAAGAGAGGGTCTGAGCTGTCAACTGATCACCATCTGGTGGTGAGTTGGGTCATGGGGTGGGGGAAGACTGGTTCTCAGCAGGAAACCAATGGAGTGCCTACTCCGGGTAGGGAATGAGTCCGTACCCCAAGTGAAGTAGTTCAAGTATCTCGGGGTCTTGTTCGCGAGTGAGGGGACTATGGAGGGGGAGATTGGCCGGAGAATCGGAGCAGCGGGAGCAGTATTGCAATCATTTTACCGCACCGTTGTGATGAAAAGAGAGCTGAGCCGGAAGGCAAAGCTCTCTATCTTTCGGGAAATTTTCATTCCTACCCTCACCTCTGGTCATGAAGGGTGGGTTATGACCGAAAGAACAAGATCACGGGTACAAGTGGCCGAAATGGGTTTTCTCAGAAGGGTGGCTGTCGCCTCCCTTAGAGATGGGGTAAGAAGCTCAGCTATCCGTGAGCAACTTGGAATAGAGCCGCTGCTCCTTTGCGTCAAAAGGAGCCAGTTAAGGTGGTACGGGCATCTGATAAGGATGCCCCCTGGGTGCCTCCCTTGGGAGGTGTTCCAGGCACGTCCAGCTGGGAGAAGGCCTCGGGGAAGACCCAGGACCAGGTGGAGAGATTATATCTCCACACTGGCCTGGGAATGTCTCTGGATCCTCCAGTCAGAGCTTGCTGATGTGGCTCGGGAAAGGGAAGTTTGGGGTTCCTTGCTGGATCTGCTGCCCCCGCGACCCGACTACGGATAAGCGGGAGAAGATGGATGGATGGCTATATTTACTTTATATTATAAAGTTTAGGTTTAATTATATGAAACAAAAATGGACATTAACTGCAGACATTTTACTGGCCAAAGTCATCAAAAGGTTCAACTTCAAAGAACCGTAAGCAAGCGTTTTTGGAAGTGAAGATGTGTTACATTAGCAAGTATTAAAATGACCGAAAAGAACCCTTTTGAAGTTGATTTGCCAGACAAACAAAGAATTAATTAAAAAAAGGATGCCTCCTCTGTCATTTGTAACTGGTTTGGATTCAAGATATCCGACAAAGAGCATTAAACAGTACTGTGCAAATTATGCCGTCGAATTGTGTTAGCTAAAGGTGGAAACACTAGCAATCTTTTTCACCACCTGAAAACTTTACATGTGTGCGAATACAAGGAATCTACTAGAATGCGTGTAACAAATCCCCAGAGCAGCGGAGCGATTCCAAAAAAGTCCACAAGCCAGACCCACATTCAGCCGACAATCAAGGCATCATTTGCTACTGGTACTTCCTATGACAACAAGAGCAAGAAGTGGAATGACATAACGGATGCAATTACATATAACATAGCGAAATACATGCTGCCAGTTCAGACAGTGGAGAAAGAGGGCTTCAAAAAACTGATTCAAACATAAAGACCCAAGATAAGAGATCCCAAGCTGTAAACACTTCAGCAAGACATGTATGCCAAAACTCTACACAGAATGTAGGGACAGAGTTGCCGGCGAAATCCATGAAGCAGAATTTTTCTCCACCACTGCAGACTTATGGTCAAGCCGTACCACCGAGCCATACATAAGCCTCACAATTCATTTTATTGATGACAACTGGAAGCTGCAAAACAATTGTCTTTAAACTTTGTATTTCCCAGCTGACCACACCGGAGAGATTATCGCAGATGGGTTGAGGGAGTCACTTGCATCCTGGAGCTTGAAAAAGTCGAGCCAAGTATGCATGACTACCGACTGCGGATCGAACATGATAAAAGCATTGGAACTAAACAAATGGACAAAACTAGGATGTTTCGAACACAGGCTACACAATGCTATTGGTAAGTTTCAATGTCTCTAAACCCCATTTACTGTTTATGTGTCACATCATTTATTTATAATTGCTCCCACACACGGCATGTAATTTTGTAGAGTAGGCTACACGGTCAGGCACGCGATGTGGGCTCCCTGCGTTTTTCGACAGCAGCCAACGAATAGGTAAACGCCTGACTTCACTGCCTGAGATATTTCAATTTATAGTTGGGAATTTTTTATGGTTGGTGTTTTGTGTGAACATTTTTTTCTTTTTGTTTTTGTTTTGTTTCCTGTGTAAGGTTAATAGCGGTTTAAAGATCAGCGACATATGTTGCCTATAGACACCAGGCAATATGATTACATCATATTGATACAGTATTTCTTAGATAGTGTGACTGAATGTATATTCAGCCTCAGGTATTGTTTGCAATAACTTAAAAACAAAATGCAGAATAATGATTACATTAATTTAGTAATGTTCAATTTAAAGTTATTAAAAGGATGTTAATCCTTTTCATATATACAATATTAATAGCATGCTAAATAAATATACCAAAACAACACACCTATTAACAATTTTATGTAAATATACATATTCCATTTGTAATCATGTTTATTGAATGATTGTGAATAATATGTAATTCTTTTCATAATTAAAATTTTCAGAGAGGTGTCCAAAATGAAACTTGGGTTTCCTGAGCCACAGGAGTGTGCAAGAAAGTGGTCAGCACATTGTCCTATAGTTGGGAGAAGCAGAAGGCCCTGACAAGTGCACAGGATAAACTGAGCCTGCCCCTCCACAAACTCATCACGGAATCCCCGACAAGGTGGGGCTCCAGACTGCAGATGATGGAAAGAGTCCTGGAGCAGGAAATGGCCATCACACATGTCCTGTCAGCAGACAAGAAAACACGCACCTTGCACCCACCTATCAAGACATTGATGTCTTTGAATGTATCACAGCGGCACTTAAGCCCCTTCAGGATTTCACAGATGCTTTGTCAGGAGAGGCATATGTGAGTGTTTCCTATCTGAAGCCTGTCCTTGATTTGTTAAATACAGAGATTCTGAAATCAAATAAGGGAGAAGCTGAACTGACCCGAGACATCAAGATGAGAGTAGTCAATTACCTATTTGACAAATACTCCAACCCTGAAACAGAGGAGCTGCTTACTATGGCTACCTTTCTGGACCCAAGGTTCAAGAACACATACATGACAAATGAGGTGAAGCAAAGGGCTGTGTCTGAGACAGAAGCCCTCCTGTTAGAGAACACAGCAGTGGACGCCTTCTCTCTTGAAGAGGATCAGAGTGAGAGAAAGAAAGAACTGTGCTGCAAGATGACTCGAAAGTGTGCGTGCACGAGTTGAAACTTGACGTGAGATTTTATCATTGTCACCACTCACGTCCAAATCAGTCCAAATTTATAAATACTCTGACGAAGGCAATAGCCAAAACGCGTAGGTGTCCTAGCCCATACATTTTTTATTTTACTCCGCTTGAGTGCCTTGTTTTTTTGAAGTTGCATTACCACCTAGTCACTATTCTTAGTGGCTTTCTGCGCCTTCTTCCCGTTTGAAATATTTATTCCTGAACAAGAGCACCGGTGGATACAATTATAAGTGAGATACCTGAAGCACTCCTGCTATTACTTTTCCAGATTTATAAATATTGACCTTTGCATGGAATTGATCGCACAGATTTCTGTCGTACGTATGTTTTCATAAATGAGGGCCATTGATTTAAAAAAATAATTTTACCAGCTCAACTCAACTGGCCCTGTCTCTGATCACTTTGGAAGCTTTTCCATTGTGTGGTACCAGCTCAATTCAACTCGCCTTTTTTGGTTTTCCATTGGGCAAAAGTTGGACTTTTAAGACTACTGGTTGGATTAAATCGTCACTTCGTCATTCATACTTCATACTGCGGCTACTTCATACTGACGTAGCCGCAACATTTTATTTACCTTTTATTAAAATGGCAAAGCTCAAAATTAAGACTAGATTAAAGACTAAGGGTGATTGTGCTTTGGAAGCGATGGCACCTGTTATGGGAAGCGTTAATACATGGATATACTTAGACAGAGATTCTTTGTTCAATAATTTCTATAGAAATGGAACAATCCGACAAACACAGTTCAATGCAATTATGCGAGAATGTTGAAACTTCTTTGTCTGCGTCCTCCTATTATAGTTGAGAGAACAAGACTTAATTATGATTGATGACATAGCTGACTGTTAAATAAACTCAAGATGGTCAGAACGTTCTAGAAGAAACATAGACATATCGGATAACATGGGGATATAACCAAACATTCTACACCCCCATTCATAAGAGTCTAGGGGTTCAGGTATACATCTTGAAAAGATTAAGGGGCACTGAGTTCATGTTGGAGAACTCTGTAAATGGTTATCACAGGCACATTTCAGAACAAGACAATGAATATAGTAAGCTAGTAAAAATATTAATTTGTTCAGGCAGGCATTTGGGTAAAAATGCTTTTGTGTTATTTCTATATATAGTGGTAGTAGACTGGGCAAGAACCTGCATTCACATTCTCACAATGTTCCGTTGCAGAAGTGACTAATCAAATAAAAAATGAGTAGCCTATAATGGTGATCCGCGGTTGCAAAAGGGTCCCTGACGGGGCTGGACCCCCCCGTATGTGCATTTCCAACCGCTTCTTGGCCCTGACGGCTGACGCTGACCTTCACCCGGACGACCTTCCTATTCTCGGATTTGACCTCGGCAACTTTGGAGACTGCTGCCCCCCTCCGTTTACAGACATAACAGCCCCCCCCCACCCCCCACCCCTTGGTTACTGCCAGAAAAATGGGGGAGCATCAGAAACTCTCTCCCCGCTCATCCACCTCTTCAGTATACGTCAGTATAGCAGCTCTTCTCAGACAAATCCTCCTCAAATAGAGCCAGCTACTGCTGCCAACTGAAAGTCTATGCAATCTCAACAACTCCGTCCCCTTATCCCCCCGACCACATTGATAATTGGTGATTCCATTATTCTAAATATCCGCTTTTTTTAACTCAATCACTCATTGTTTCCCTGGAGCCACAGTCTCTGACATATTGGATGAACTCCCAAGCATTTTGCAGGCACTTCCATCTTCTATAAGCCGCATAGTCCTACATGTGGGGACAAATGATGTGTCCCGCCGAGCTTCTGAACGGACTAAAGTAGAGTTTAAAGAACTTTTTTGCTTTTTAACCACTTGTGGGAAATCTGTTTTTTTCTCTGGCCCCATCCCCTCCCTGGGCCGTGGAGCAGAACGTTTCAGTAGACTTTTATCTGTCCATCCTTGGCTCCAGTCTGCATGTGTACCTTTTGGTTTCAGTTTCATTGACAATTTTAACCTATTCTGGAATCGTTCCTCCCTTTTTAGAACTGAGGAGGTTCACCCAAACACTTTGGGCAGTCGTATGCTGGCTGCTAACATTCAGCACGCTGTGCAATGGGCACATGCCTGACTATTTACAGCACACACCCCCCCCTGTGGGTACTCAATCTCACTCTACGTCCACTGTTGCACATAAGATCACTGCCATCGCCGACCACCCCCCCTGCTGGCCTCACAGGCTTCCTGCTTCTAACCCTGAAAGCTTGCACACAATTTCCCCTAAGGGAGATTAATAAAGTATGATTTCTTTATTTTCTATTCCACTCTAAACCTCACCATTCGGAGAAGCGTGCAACGCTCGTCTAACCAAATCACAGACACTTTGCCCACGCAACAGTGCCCCCGATTTTTTCCTATTGATGTCTACCAGGCTCAGGCCATCACGTCCAGGATAAACCGAAGAAGCCGCACATCTGATCGCGGTGTATGCACCGGTAACCTGAGAACACTGCCTCAAGCACCCCCCTCGGCTGCAGTCATAAACTTTCCATTACAAATAAGTAATTCTTACTAAATTACTTATTTATCTCAAAGAACCTTGATTTTATGTTACTGATGGGAACATGGCAACGTAAAATGGAGTGCGGTCATTTAATTGAGATCTGTCCTGCGCAGTGCTAATTTTTCAGCACTCCCAAGATTATCGGGCCGTGGAGGTGGACTTGCTGTGGTCTTTAAAAATCGATTAAATTGTCAGTTGATGAGTGCGAAAGCACCCGTATCCTTTGAGCTACAGATGACAAGAATCAGCATGTCTAATCCTTTTTACTGCATTTTAGTTTACAAACCACCTGGTCCAACGGCATCTTTTCTGGTTGATTTTACTGAACTGCTAGCTTCCATTATTAAGATAGATAGATTGATCATTGTCAGTGATTTTAACATTCATGTTGATGATGTAAATTGTACCACTGTCTCTGGCTTTATCAACCTCACCGAATCTTTCAACCTTGTGCAGCATGTCATTGGTCCCACACACAGTAAGGTACATACACTTGATCTTATTTTTTCTTATGGTCTTACTATTAACAACATTGATATTGTAGATGTGATCATGAGTGATCATAAATGAGATCACATTTTATTTGATCTTGTTTTTAAGATGGACCCCCTGCCAGCTAAACGTGCGGTTTGCTCACGTCTGATAAACCAGCACACGGTAAATAAGTTCTCTGCTGCGTTTGACACAAGCTCGGTTGAAGTATCACAAAATATGGATTCCTACCTGCAATCCTTTAACGAATACTGCTTAGACAAAGTAACCCCTGTCAAGACCCGCTTGGTACCCACTATAAACGTTTCCATATGGATAAACGATGAGATCCGCAGCCTCAAGCGGAAAACTGAATGTTTATGGAAAAAAAAAACAACTTCACGTTCACCGCCTACATCTCAAAGAATTATTTTCCTTCAATAAGATGGTTAAGGATTCTAGAGCTTCTTATTTAAAAAATCTGATTTCCACTCACAAAGGAAATTCAAAAACACTGTTTGATACGATTAAAAACATTGTGCTCCCCACAACGATTCAAGTCCCTGTGTTTTCACAAGATGATTGCAATAACTTTGTCTCATTTTGTAGATAAGGTTAAAATTGTGCGATCAAGCATCATTCCATCAATTTGCCCCCTCCCCAAACCTGTCACCAAAAATCAATTATTCTAACTTAATTTTGTCCTATCACCTTTGCGAACTTTACTGAACTGGTAGGTAAAACGAAACCTTAATCTAGCCCCTTAGATATCATACCTACACCACTGTTGCTTAAAGTAATTGATTCTATCGAACCATGTTTAGTCAATATTATAAACCAATCCCTTCAGCAGGGTTACGTCCCCAGATATTTTAAACACTCTGTTGTGCACCCTCTTTTAAAGAAAAATAACCTTGATCCGTCCATACTGAACAAATACAGGCTTATTTATAAGCTTCCTTTTATCTCAAAGATTTTAGAAAAGGCTGTGGTCCTGCAGCTAAATTATGCCCTGGAGACTCACAACATCTTAGATACGTTCCAGTCTGGTTTCCGTCGGATGCACTCCACCGAAACTGCCCTCCTCAAGGTATCAAATTATGTGTTGCTAGCTGCAAATGCAGGTAAAGTTGTTGTCCTACTAGACCTTAGTGCAGCATTCGATACCATTGACCATCAAACCTTAATTAACAGGCTAAATAAGAGTGTGGGAATCTCTGGTTTAGCTCTGGATTGGTTTTCCTTGTACCTATCAGATAGGACCTTTTCCGTGTCGGCAGAAACATTTATGTCAGACTCAGCCACTTCGGAAAGTGGGGTGCCCCAGGGTTCTGTGTTAGGTCCTATTTTATTTCTAGGGCAGATTTTAAATAGTTTTATTGATATATCATATATCGGGAACCTTTTAGTACAACCAACTCTTAGTCGGGCTCTAAGGTCTTCCAGCCAAGCTCTTTTAGTTGTCCCCAGAACAAATTTTAAAACAAGAGGCGACTGTGCTTTCAGTTCAGTGTCGCCTAGGCTATGGAACTCCTTTCCTTTACCCCTGAGATCATTGGAGTCTGTGGTTACTTTTAAAAAGCATCTTAAAACCTACCTATTTAAAATAGCCTTTAAGTAGGATAACCGCATTACAGTTTTGTGTATTTTACTTGTTTTTAAATCAGATGCATCCGATTTTAAATTGGATGCTCTCTGTTTTTTTTTGTATTTATTGTGTGTTATACCCTTGCATTTTCTTTATGTTTGCTCAATCTGTGCAGTAAGATATAATGTATTGCAACTTGTATTTATGTGAAGCACCTTGTGACTGCTGTCTGCGAAAGGTGCTATACAACTAAAATTTACTTACTTACATGATTGTTGTTACATGATAGCAGCAATAATTAATATCCTCTTTTGGTCTTTGTTTCCTCAGAGTCCTACAAAAATATATGTTGCTAAAAATTAAGTCTGCCAAATTTGTAGCATAAATAGCTTGTTGCTAGGCTAAACTATGGAAATACGGTAAAATATAATTAACAAACATTTGCTTCTGATCATGATAGTTGTATTACCATTGCTGTAGTCTTGCATAAATATTATAAAGTGAGATTTCGTAATCCTAGTGCTAAATTGCGGTAGAAAGGGGATGTCTCCCTTCTTACAAGGCATGTAATTGGAGAATCATACATGAGCCAAGGGCAAAGCAGCAATACGCAGTGCACTGGTGTCATTATCCAGGAAATGGGAGTGTTCGGTCTTGAAAGCGGCCTGACACTGAGACAGAACCACTACTGTCATCAGCTCCACTGCAACATGTACCTGGCCAAAGCTAAAAGTTTCACCTACTCTGCATACGGCTAGCGGGTGGTAGCCTTCTGCATCATCTGCTGCGTCTGGCCCATAAAATAGCCTGACTCCTTTGGTAACATGTCAGTTTGAAAGAAGAACCGCTTAGGTGAAATCATGATATATTTAGTGTCCATATGTGTATGTGATCTGTCTTTATTACCTAAAGAAAACAAACAATTTGTTACAAAGATTTTATAAAAGTAAAAATACAATTTCATTGATTGTTTTTAAACATGTTGACTGAGGGTTCTATTGCTTCTATTGCTTGTTGGCGCTGCTCTGCTTGCGACACGGGCTCGTGGTCGGCTGCATTTGTTTGTAGTATAATTGTTAGTCTGTCTCAATTGTGAGAAAGACAAGAGTGTAAACTGAGAGTGCAAAAGTTCACATGGCAGCAATAATTAAATATGCCAGTCTGGCGTTACTTATAGGGGGACTTCTAACACTGTGCCAAACATCTCAGACAGGCATGAAGTCACGTCTACCTGTCACCTACACCCGAGACACATCACTAGAGCTTCGTTTCTTCAACTCTATTGCAACGGACTTGCCTGAATGTGTGAGGCTGCAACCTAAACGCAACCGGTGGTCGCAAAAAAGAGGAAGACGAGGCGGGGTGAGACAACGTCAACGACGACGGGGAAACGGGCCTTCTTTGCCCTTGATGAAATTGTGCAACGCAAGATCACTGCGAGGGAAAATGGGTGAACTCCAGGTCAACACCAAGACATGTTTTGAATACTGATGTGTCTCTTGAATAGTGATGTGTCTCGGGTGTAGGTGACAGGTAGACGTGACTTCATGCTTGTTTACGGAAACCTGGTTACACAAAGACGTCCCTAACTCCATAGTTGAAATCAAAGGGTTCTCTCTAATACGAGCGCATATTGAACGAGCTATTGGGAAAAAGCAGAGGCGGTGGCATGGCTATGTACGTGAGTAACAACTGGTGTAAACAGTGCACAGTTAAAGATACAATTTGCTGCACTGATGTCAAGGTGTTATGCGTAAGTTTGAGGCCGTTTTACCTTCCCAGAGAGTTCGCTAGTGTTCTTGTTTGTGCAGTTTTTGTTCCCCCAAGTGGGAATGCAGCAAGAGCAGCAGCTCGCATTGCGGACTGTGTTCATCAGCAACTACAACGTACACCAGGCGCCCCTGTTATCATTCTGGGGGATTTTAACCACTGTAAACTTGAATTATCACTGCCTGGTTTTGAACAATATATCAAGTGCGTCACACGGGAGAATATAACTCTGGATAAGTGCTATGGAAACCTAAAAAGGGCCTATGTTGCCAGTTCTAAACCTCCCTTGGCTAACTCTGACCATAACACTATTCACTTAATTCCTATATATAAAACCATTTTTAAACATAGTAAGCCACAGGTGAAGACAGTGACTGTGTGGTCAGAGGATGACATAGAAAAACTGAAAGGGTGTTTCCTATGTACAGACTGGAATATATTCAATGATACGGACATTGATGTGGCTGCAGAAACAATAATGGACTACATAAACTTTTGTGTGGACAATTTACTCCCTAAGAAGGACATAATTGTGTACCCAAACAACAAACCATATATAACTAAAGGACTGCATTAATAGGAAAAATGCAGCATTTAGAAATAAGGACAATGCTGGGCTAAAAATTATACAAAAGGAGTTTAACCAGCTGTTAAAGGAGGAGAAGACAACAAAGGGATATAATTGAACACCATTTTACCACTATGAATTCTAAAAAACTTTGGAATTCAATGAAAGCCATCACCAATATGGAACCAAGCAAAAGATATATCTCTACTACTGATGACCTACAGAAAGCTAACGAACTGAACGACTTCTACCTTAGGTTCAACGCCAACAATTTTAC
>JAODLL010070767.1:0-10629 GCA_026546735.1 Forbesichthys agassizii | reverse complement strand
GGTGCCAAAACCCCCCCCCCCCCCCCCCCCTCGCCTCCCGAGATCCAAGCAGAGCCCCCGGAGCATGTGCACGTCTGAGTGGCGTCGAAAGGGAGAACACGGGAAGGGTGTTCTGAAGGGCATTTTACTTTAGAGTCGGTGGTCCACTGAATCAATTAATCAATTAAATACATGCGTTCTGTGCAATGAACAAGATATGTGCACTGCACAGGACACATGTATGTGCCTGGTGATTATTGATGTAAGAGAAAGCAATGGCTGCGTATCATTCTTAGTTGGCATGCTTTCTTCAGTCATGGAGAGAGAGAGAGGGGGAGAGAGAGAGGGAGAGAGAGCGGGAGGAGAAAAGGATGGAGGTCCAAGTGCATGGAGCTCTCCGCCCAGGTAGAGCCCATCACTTCACACTCCACGGATCACACAAGATGGCCTGGGCCAGGGCCGGACCAGGGCAGGGGAAACGCACCTTAATCTGCCAGATGGCTTCTCCCCCCAACCCCACCCACCCTTAGAAGCACACGCACACACACACACACACACGCACGCACGAAACCCTTACATGCACACATAGACACGCACGCACACGACCTTATAGCCTTATAGAGGGCCGTACAGGCAGAGCAGGTCAATGACTGTTATTTGAAATGAAATATCTATCAGCGGGAATGAGTGTGCTATTCAGGCATCACAGTGGGGGTAGGAAGGGGGGAGGGGGGGGGATTCATCTTCGCGAATGGACTGTGCCGTCTGCAGGTGTATGGATTGTCTGTGCTGTTTGCTCACGGTGATGGCCTGGCTGCCTCCACCTGCTGGTGCCCGACGGCTGGGTATAGTGCTGTCATAAAGTGTGTCTTTAAAGCTTCTTAAGTCATTCTCCTTCTAAGACGCAGGTATCTTCTGATTTCCACGTGTCACTCTCATAGTTTATTTATTTTTTAATGCACTTTATGCTCACGCTATTGTACACGCCTCATTAAAATAAACACTCAAAGTGCTTTCATCTTATAAGGTGCAGTACGTAAGGTCTTTCAAGTTAATCAAGGTATTCTCTTTCCAATTCACTTCTCATTTTCTATGTGGCATTTGTTTTGACGGTTGCGTGTTTGTGTCAGTGTTACTTTTATCTTTAAGGGATCCAATTCCCTTTCACTTACTATAGGTAAGAGATGATGTACGCTGCAGGTGTAATATCCTTGCCTATAATTCAGAGAGTTAAAGGTAAATTGGAGTTCCTCACACCAAGATTACCAAGTGGGAAGGCAGGCAGCGTAGGCTTGGTGTTACTGTAACATGCTCAGCTGTATCTCGGCATAAGAGAACATCCAGTTTGCCCCTGACTGCTGCTGACAGTATAATCCCACCCTCTGTCACTATCTTAACACAGCTAATAGCATTCTACCAACTCAGCACACCGTGCAACAAGGCCATCATTTAGTGGAGTTCTGCTGTGTTTGTGTGTGTGTGTGTGTGTGTGTGTGTGCACTAGTGGGGGCGTTTCTGTTTTGATGTATTGTGAATTTGTTTATTGTGTGAGTTGGTTGTGGGGACGTTTCCGGTTAGATTTAATGTGAATTTGTTTATTGTGTGTTATTTGCATCTTACTGTATGTTGTGTTTATTATATTTTCAAGTGTTTATTTTATTTGTCTGACAGCGTTTCTCATCCATGAGTTATAGTGACTATAATGTCTGAAGAATTACTCTAGCCACCTCGGACTGGCAACATAGGTTCCCACACGCAATGGAACCTTCGCCAGAGATTCTCGCTATTTCCTGTTGTGTAGTGGCAGAATCCTGCAGGTGTTCTACTTTTATTTGATTTATTTATTTATCCTTTTGACCTAAAAAGCGCATGTGCTACATTCTAGAGTAGGGGGCGGTAATGCACCAATAGCGTTTGATCCTAACTTCTGTGGAGTTTCACGGAGGGACTTTTAATGCTAAACTCTGTATTGGCCTATGGTGTTGGCTCATGCCTGCGGCCGGCTGAAAAGGCTTGCCTAGTTTTTACTTGTTTATATAAACAATATGTGTGGTTTTACAGCAATGGCTGTAACATGAGTCAAGAGATCGAGATGAAGGCATAGTGCAAGAGAAAATGGGTCCAGTGTATGGAGGGGGGGTGGGGGTTAAAGTACTGCTGCCATCAGACAGTCAGGCCTTCCATGGTGAATGAGGTTGTGGTGAACGTGGTGAACGTTTGCCAGCGGAGTCTTTGCGGTTCTCTGAGAGTTCATGGTGATTATGTTAACTGGGGTGACATACAATAGACACAATAATAACAGAGGATGACTCATTTTTCCTTTGCATAACTCTGCTATGTTGCAGAAAGCTTTGCAGCGCTACATTTAATACTTTTTCCAGTCAACTCCTTTGAAAAATCTTAAAGGTACAGTACAGATGCGAGATGTTAGATGCTCGCCTCACTCTAGCCTCGAGGTTTCCAGCGGGACTCAGGAACCAGGCACTAGCCTAAATGTGACCGTATGGGTGTGAAGATATACTGTACACTTGTTTGTTGTACACCCAGATTGTCTATTCACATTAACAATTGTGTAATTGATTTACCACGTTGTCGGGAGGTCCTGGCAGAACCTAACTCCACTTTCACTGAGCCTGGCAGCTTTTAAACCCTGGCCAGAGAGGCTTATTGATTTTAATTAGTCTTTTTCTGCTGTCTCGCATAGAAACAATCTTGCTAGACATTCTGTTTAAAGCATTTGGTCAGATCAAATCAATATGAACATCACTCAAATGGGAATTCATGGATTTCAGGACAAAAGGAAATGCTTCTCTTTGTTTGATAGTGGTGCGGTGCTATACCTCACAATGATGAGTGTGTTTGGCCTCACTATCTCTCACCATCAGAATAATATTGTGGTACATATAATGCATACAGGAGAGTCGTACTGTGATATTTTGGCGGAGAGGTGGTGTTACAGAGAGCCATGCTGCAATCGGGAGAAAGGATTTTTGTCATTCGATTGAATGCTCAGGGCCACCGTATAGCAGCGCACAGAATACTTAAAGCAATGTTTGTATAAACTCCTTGAGAAGCACTTGTTCCTCCCAGACTATGGTGACCGACAGCCCAGTGAGACAATACATGTTCAAGCATGCTGTTGTTGAAGTCCTCCCGTTCTCTCTCTCTCCCTCTCTCCCTCTCTCTCTCTCTCTCTCTCTCTCTCTCTCTCTCTGTATGTGTTGGCACTGCCCCTGCCTCTCCAATTACCCAGAACACACCTGAGTTCTTTACTGACTGGCAGGGGAACCTTCAGGGCGAGTAAGAGAGAGAGAGTGGGGGGTAGAGAGAGATAGCTGTCTGTCTCTAGCTACCCTACCTACAGAACGACAGCATCTAGAAGGATGTGGCCAGCAACTTAAGAGTGATAGATTTTCTTAAATAGAGTGTGTGTGTGCGTGTGTGTGTATGTGTGTGTGTGTCTCCGCGCAAGTCTGTGTACGCATTTGTGTGGGGGCGATAGGAAGTGTGTTTCTGTGTTGTCAGGAACGTCAAGGAAACGCTGTCCAGAGCAGATGGGGGGGAGGATGTATTTTTGCTGCAATCTATGCCATGTAGGAGCTGTGCTGTCACTTAACACAAACAGCTTTATGAAGTGTGTAAAGCCCAGTATCACTGCAGAATGTGTGTGTGCACACACTCTCACACACACGCACACACGCACACACACACACGCACACGCACACACACACACACACACACACACACACACACACACATTGTGTGTATTTATAGACCTTTCTCTGGTCAATAAAAGCATGCTATCCCTTTACTCTGCACTATATCCAGGCAGGGGTTTGAGTTTTGGGAAAGAGTAATTGTTCCGTTCTTCATGTACTGGAGAGTTCCAGTCTAATCTGGTCTGTTTGTACCATTAGCCTTCGTCCTGACTCCAACCTGGTCCCAGTTCAGTTTGTATTTACAGTTGCAATGCCAGTCCAAATTCAGTATCCAGCATTTTGTCTGTCAAACCCCAAACAAACCCCTTTGAAAAGTCAATGTGTCAATAAGTAAAATCTTAAAGGTGGAAGTCAGCGATGATGGAGAAAGATTGTTGTGATGCCTGCCCTTGTGGGAAGGGCTGGTAGAGTTGCAGTGCCTTTATTATACATTATTGATATGTGAACCTGATCAAAACAATAACACCTCTCCCTCCACTGCCATAGGGTGCTTTCCTGGCAACACACTGTCTTCACTGCCATAGGGTGTCTACCTGGCAACACTATGTCTTCACTGTTAAAGGGTGCTTACCTGGCAACACCATGTCTTCACTGTTAAAGAGTGCTTACCTGGCAACACCATGTCTTCACTGCCATAGGGTGCTTACCTGGCAACACCATGTCTTCACTGCCATAGGGTGCTTACCTGGCAACACCATGTCTTCACTGCCATAGGGTGTCTACCTGGCAACACCATGTCTTCACTGTTAAAGGGTGCTTACCTGGCAACACCATGTGTTCCATGTGATTAATTAAGGCAGGGTTAGTCATTCTTGAGAGCGCATGCAAACTTCGAGCTCAAATGAAAACGAACTCCCTCAGAAGCTCCCCACCACACACATTGAAATGCATTGCAAAGCCAAGAGGCGGCTGTTTTTTTATGTCTGTGTGTAGATATATCGAAGAATTACTTTAAGCACGCACAGAGAACGGTAAAATAGCGAAATACAGTTAGATATTTTAATGAATTTGTCACAAAGTGTATTATCATTAGATTAGATCCTGGGTTATCTTTTTAAATAGTTTAATATTGTTATTTATTTATTTATTTGAATTAATGGCCGAATTGAATTGTTCTTGTTATGAATCCTCATTGTTTATTTGTCTTGCTTTCATGTTGATGTTTTAAAAGTAAATCTCTTTGTGATTTCTATGTGAAGAGTGTAAATAATCTTTGTCTCTTTCTCCAGCGTTTCTGACTAAAGTAAGTAAGGCACACAATCGCTGACTACAGCTTTAATTTAGTGTCCTCCCCACGGGTGTCTTGCAGGCATGCGCATCCTGGTCACCCTGCTGCTGGATACCCTTCCCATGTTGGGGAACGTCCTCCTCCTCTGCTTCTTCGTCTTCTTCATCTTCGGCATCGTGGGGGTGCAGCTGTGGAACGGCCTGCTCCGGAACCGCTGCTTCGTGGAGGACAACTTCTCCTTGTAAGTCCCACGCCCTAAAGGGCTCCTCTCTTCCCTAAGGAGCTCCTCTCTTCCCTAAGGGACTCATCTCTTCCCTAAGGGGCTCATCTCTTCTCTAAGGAGTTTCTCTCTTCTCTAAGGGTCTCATCTCTTCCCTAAGGGGCTCTTGTCTTCCCTAAGGGGCTCCTCTCTTCCCTAAGGGGCTCCTCTCTTCCCTAAGGAGCTCCTCTCTTCTCTAATGAGCTCCTCTTTTCTCTAAGGGGCTCATCTCTACTCTAAGGGGCTCTTGCGTTCCCTAAGGGGCTCATCTCTTCTCTAAGGGGCTTTTGTCTTCTCTAAGGGGCTCTTCTCTTGTGTTGTCACACACACACACACACACACGCACACGGACTGACTAACATGATGGGGTGGCCATCTTGGCTATGTAAGCTACGAGTGTGATGTCATTCTCTGCTCATGACGCCATTACTACACGGTTCTCTTACATAGGCAATAGTTATGTGTAGCTAATGTTTAAATGATTGTACATATTGTATATTTAATGCGCTGTGATAAGAGTGGGGTAACCTTCGGTACGTATCTGCTATCTCAGCGCTGTGTGTTATGTTACAGTGTAACTAAATTAAGCAAGTTAATAGCAACAGTGCTCCCATTAGTTTAACAAGCTACATGTTGTATTCTTTATAAAGCAATGCGCTATAATATATTACTTTTTGTGTTCGCCATTTTAGCCTAATAAGATTAGCTCATTCTTTACCATGTCAAATGTGAAAGGTAAAATGGATTACTAATTGACCAATACCTAGTCTTACTACACAAGCATAGACCGACACAGTATCTACAGTACAGTGAAAACGCTGTAGGTTCCAGGTGATTTATGAATGGACCAGAGGCCTATAAAATAGTAAAAGCCAGGCCTGGCTATATGGGGCACGGGAGCCCATGACTTATTCATGTCCCCTGCCCCCCCCCCCATCTCCCAGTAGGGCCACATAGGATTGATGATGTCTCACAGTTGGAGATTAAAGTTCACGCTTTGAGTCTTACATAGGTGAGCCGTTATTTCTTAATCTATAACTTTTATCTTTTCTCATTAATTATGACTGATTTTGCTTCAAATAACTGCTGACTTAGATCTGCCTCTTGTGTTATTTACACCATTAAGACCTTTGTTTTTCTCCATAATCCTGCATTCTAAGTTACCAATAAACATGACAAAACTATACCTTAGTTAAAACTTTCTCAACCTAACGAACATTTCTCAAGTATGATGTTGAATTGTGCACAGTAAGTACTGTATAGCTTTACAGTAGTACACCATACATCCTATATACAGATACTAGCTATACAGCAGTACACAATAAATAATATATACAGATACTAGCTATACAGTAGTATATAATACATACTTTATACAGGTGCTGTAGTAGCTATTATAAATACTACTGTATATAAGGTATACTCTGTCCTAACCAGTCTCCTGTTACTGGAGCTAGGTAAATACATACTATATAAAGGTAGAAGCTATAATAAATACTATATATAATATATATACTGTCCTGGTCAGCCCTCTGTCCTTGGAGCTGGGTAAATACTACCACACGGAGAATGACGATGAGAGCCCGTTCATCTGCTCCCAGCCGCGGGAGAACGGCATGCGGGAGTGCAGCTCTGTGCCCACGCTGTACGAGGAGGGAGGCGTGCAGTGCCGCCTGGGCATGGACGCCTACAACAGCACAGACAACACCTCCTGCGTCAACTGGAACCACTACTACACCAACTGCTCCGCCGGCCTTGTCAACCCCTTCAAGGGGGCCATCAACTTCGACAACATCTGCTACGCCTGGATCGCCATCTTCCAGGTAGAGCGGGCTGAAGGGGAGGTGCTGATTGGTTTTCTCCCAGGTGGAGTGGGGTGAAGGGGAGGTGCTGATTGGTTATCTCCAAGGTGGAGCAGGGGGAGGGGGTGCTGATTGGTTATCTCTCAGGTGGAGCAGAGGGAGGGGGAGGTGCTGATTGGTCATCTTTCAGGTGGCGGGGGGTGGGGGTGCAGGGCAGGGTCTAGTGGTATGGATGTTAGACTAGCTAGCTACCTGGGAATGAATGCCATCTTCCAGGTAGCTAGCATGTTGGTTTGTGTGTGTGTGTGTGGGCGGGGGAGGTGGATGGGGGGTGGGGGGCAGTCGGAGGTGCTGAATGGCAGCAAGGCATTCTAGTGGTCTGGGTGGTCGACACCCAGCAGGAAGGTTATGGGTTCGATCCCCAGAGTTGTCCCTTGTTCAGCAGGTTGCCCTATACTTGCTGCTTGCACACTCATTGGACTCCATTGTAGTAAGTCGCTATGGATACAAGCGTGTGTTAAATTACCTCATTGTATTTGTAGCACTGTAGGCCTAAACCTGCTTCCTCTATCTGCTACTAAATACTAGTGCTTACTTTACAGTGCTCCTAAATTATTGTATTTACCCTACCTGTTCCTAAACAAGTCGTTTAGGATTCTTTGGATAAAGACGTCTGCTAAATCACCTAATTGTATTTGTATAAGAGTGAAGGTCCCTGAAAACAGCACACATGCTTCTTCTCTGAACCGGGGATGCCTTTAGTAGCCTTGTGATGTCTGGATGATCTCACGAGGCTACTACATGTTTCAGTTTGAGAGTGAGTTTGAAATCGTTAAACTTGAGTCTGAGCAACAACTGTCCTGACCAATCAGCATTGTACCGATAGCTACGGGCGTGGTTTCGGTGTTCCGACAGCGAAAGTTATAGACAATCACTATCAGTTCATGATGGTGATGGTTCATGGTTCAATACTACGTATAATAATTTTCACATTGTACTTTCACATCGGAAATATTTAAAGCGCTTTGTACGTTTGTTCATTAAGAGTGGTCTGTCAATTGTAGCATTAACAGATCCCCGGTTTTTAGGAATTGACACTGACAGACGCCACTTGAGTCCCAGGTCCAAAGAAGTGTCCTATAGCACTAGTCACACCCAGGGCCGCTCAACAACCATAGCGCTTGTCTGTATTGGAGACAAGCTTTAGCCACCGCCATCCATACATAGTCCTAAACTGTTTCAATTTGCAGGACAGCAAATTCAGTACCTTCTTTGTATTAACATGGATTTGAGTATCCCGCTTATGAGGCTTTTCCCGGTTTTGATCATATTCGGTCATCATTAACAAACCCACCCTGTATTAGATACATGGTTGTGATTAACCCACTCAATCTCAGGTTTTGTGAAAGTCTGTCTGAATATAAAGGTGGTCAGACATACTGTTAACCTGACATGCCAGGTGAATTGTTAGTCACACGTCCATCTGGGTAGACATATATGAAAATGGGTTGTAAAGGTACTTTTGAAAAAAATACTTGGCAGTTGATTGGATGAAACATCCAACCATATGGTAATTCCCATTGTCGGCAAACCTAAACCACGCCCGTGTAGCTACAGTATCAACACGACGCTGGTTGGAAGGTTCAGTATGCTACTCAGACACATTCAAAATTATTTCCAGGCTTTGCAGACTAACATATTGTATCTGCCAAAAGAAATTAAACATGAGCTCTCCGATTTGTCAGGTTCTCAGGTTAAAGTACGTCGTTATTATCAGGAAAATACACTGATATTACCCTTCCTTACCCCGTGGCTTTATGCATGTGGAAAGCTATGGAAACATACTGCAGTTAAATCGCAGCTGTACGGAGGGAGAATATGACGGCTAATTATGCCCGTGGATGTTGTGTCAGAGGAATAAGTCTTACTGGATTAGCGGGTCACTGCAGACGAACAACCAGAATAAAGTCTTGCTTCTCCACTCCATTTGTCCCCCGATTATCTCCAGAGGCATTGTGGGATATTTAGTGTGTGTGTGTGTGTCATAAGATTTAACTGGGGTTAAATGCTGGGTCCCCCAGTAGAGTCAATTTTGAATTTTATAGTTTTGTTTTATGTTTGTTATTAATCAAGGATAATTCTTACAATTGACTGTATTGGTACAATGTGTCTTGTGTGTCTTGTCACCTTTGTGAGTGATGGTTTTCTAAAAAGTATGTAGGCAGCAGTGTTTTCCAATGCAACTTGGAATGTATTGTATGAAACTTGTATGTATTTGACATTGTTCCATCTTTCCTCTTTGTCTCTGGTTACCTAGGTGATAACGTTGGAAGGCTGGGTGGACATCATGTACTTTGTTATGGATGCACACTCCTTCTACAATTTTATCTACTTCATCCTGCTCATCATCGTAAGTGTGCTGCTTCATGACGACTGCACATACATGCTGCTGGTGTGTGTGTGTGCTGGTTTGCAGGTGTGATGCATGCACAGTGGGGACTCTTGTTTTTCTCTGTTTGTGTAAATGCTGAAGTTGGTCTATATGTGTGTGTGTACGCTCGTGTGTGCACACAATATATACACATATGTATGCGTTTCATATTTTGCACACACAGCCTACATATAACCCATGGACATAGGTAAGAATTTTACAGGAAATATTATTTTATTATGTACCATTCAGTGTATGTACTTTATGTATATTCATCTACTTAACCCTTTAATAGTGGATCCTCTAAATCAAACTAGATTAATATGCACACTTCACCTATAAAGTAGCTTCACCAGGGGCCGGCGCGCACGCGCACACACACACACGATGTTAGAACACCTTCAAAAGGAGTACAACAGAACATTTTGTTACCCGTAAAGTATCTTAATATGACATATTAACAGGAGTGATGACCAAGGGGGAGTCGTTTCTACCACCATCATTAACACAAGGACCAAAGTATGGGTAGAGAGGTTCAGTGAAGGTCCAGCCAGTGAAGGAGTAGATATGAACCCTGTTCTTCACGTCATAAAAGGAGACCAGGCCCTCCTCATAATCCACAAACACTCCCACCTTCTGGAGCTTCTCTCTGACATACAAACGGACAGCAGGGCCTCCAAGCGCTTCGTACTCATCTCCATTCCTGAGCCATATAGTCCAGAATCCATTCTCAGGGTTCAAAATGATTGCTTCCTTCTTGTTGATTGACTTTCTCACCACACCTAAAGTCCAATTTGTCTTTCCTTTAACTTCAACCTCGTAGTAAAACCTCCCGTAGGAGAAGTTCTGCTTTCCTAAGACACAGGCACACTTATAAAATCTCTCAGGGCTGTCTGGTAGGTTCTTCTTTTTAACTCCATAATAAACATGTTTTCCATCCTCAGACAGGACAAGATTAGGATGTGCTGTGTCAGGATCCAGAGTCACATCCACTGCATGCTGCTGAACCTTCTTCAGTTCATAAGCTTCACATTGTTTCTTGATCTCCATGCTCAGTGTCTTCTCCAGCTGCTTCAGGGCTCTCCTCACAGTCCCTACATAAGATGGCTGCTGGACATGGACCTTGGTCCAGTCCTTGGTGTGAGGAGGAGTGATCAGAGATGGGAGGCTCTGGAGGAGGTGGAGGTGGTCTTCAGTATGTGAGAGCTTCT
>JAODLL010070756.1:0-16723 GCA_026546735.1 Forbesichthys agassizii | reverse complement strand
AGTTCAGAGCACATTTTATGACCAATTCATGCAAAACTCCACGTAATCCCAAGGGGTTTACATACTTTTTCTTGCAAGTGTACATTGTTCCACAAAAGGTACTGTACATGTTCACACAATCTGAAGTCTGAAGTCACCTCCTCTATTCTATTTATAAACATGTTTCTAATTCCTGACTATTCATCTAGAAACATACTCTACATGAACACCCATGAAAAATATACAGTGCATACATTTTATTAGGATAAAACTACATAAAAATAATAAAAAATTATTATTAAAGAATCTTACAGCTATTGTGTGGCACCAGTAAAACACGTGGATATGTCGGAGACCAGCATAACAACCACTGCACTCTCAAGTAGTGGAGTCGATCGTGAAGCTAACGACTAACAGCTAACAAACAGCTAACATACAGTCCTTGAATTGTAAGGCTGTGGATTCCTACCATTGGTCGATTTTTCTTCTTTAAGAAGGAGATTGGAATATCTGTCAATCAAAACAAGCTCCAGCTCTGCCTTCCTAAATGTGTCGGCCTTCAGAGTTTGACACACACACAAACACACACACACACAGGGAATGCAAACCTTCAGAATTTGACACCTTTTCAAAAAAGTGGTGCTTGTGTATGTGCGCGCTACTTAACAGGCAAAATCGCTAGCATTTGCTTGGTCAGTGAAGAAAATAAATCCCACTGCTCGTAGTGGAAGAGCATCTTGATAAACCTCACCGCGGACAGGAAGGACACTTTGTTGCTCGCTGGAAACACACCACAGCACATGCCACTTGAACATGTTGCAGAGACCACTACAACGGTATCCCTTTCATACAGTGCTGCATGGAAGACATACTATAGTGCTCATTCCCTCAGAAAAACCAAATCCACCACATATTTCTAATGTGAATATAATGCTGTTTTCTTGTAAGGGTTAAACAAATGAATGCACATTTCACTAAATGTAATAAAAATACATTAATAATATTACTTTTAAAATTGCTAATAATATTTTGTTGATTATGTTATTTATTATAATAATATAAGTCAACCTTCCAAAATATGAACCCCTCTAAAAGCATCTTGAAACCCCTCGGCGTGGACGTTGGCGGGGTACTGTATACAAACAGCAGGGCTCTAGTGGCTAACCTCGGATGGCCAGCTCTATCTGTGAGTGCTCTGATGTCAGTATGCTGGGAGATATGGTCAGGCTGTTCTCCATCTGAAAACGCCGCGCAGCCTTGCTGCGCATGGTGATGTTCTGCACTCCTGTACGTAACAAACAGACCATCAACCTCATTCACTGTTAATGTATCGCCATTACGCTTGGCCAATAGGTTCCAGATTCCAATAGGAATGATAATACAGAATACAGTGTTTATGCCTATTCATGCTGTATGCAGCCATGCATTTGTCTATGTGCACACGTATGTGTGTGTGTGTTGGCGTGCCCACCAGACAGTATTTTGATGCCAGCAGAGAGCAGCTCCAGGACCACTGCCTGCAGCTCTAAGTCCGGTGGCATGCCAGTCTGCAGTGGACGTCGCCTGCTATTGCCCAGAGCCTCCAGGATGCCTTGGAACTGTGCCGAGTATCCGTCAAACAGGCCCTTCAAGAAGCGCTCTGTGGACGTGGGGCCTGCCCGCTACAGGCCGCCCAGAAACAACCACTGGATTACAATATGTAGGGGTGCAGCGATGCCTGGTCCTGCCATAGACTAGTCAATACATGGTTCTCATTGTGGGAGCTGCATGAAAATGTAGTGCTTTGACTTGTTCCATAATACTGTATTTAGTATATACAGTAGATACATTCTGTATTGTGCTATTAGAACCAGCTTACTGCTGTGGGGAGTCTTTCACTAAGTGAAACTGAGAGTGAAAACACTTCAGTCATTAATATAATAACGACACAATGATAATAAACTTTGAAACAAATATACAGACAGCAATCAAAAGAACATTTGTCTGTTGTTATAAGTTATGTTTAGCTTCTTATCCCTTTCACTAGACAAAGAAACCTCTTGAAATATGAAAATTAATTATAATCACAACAATGTGCAATGTACAAAAATGTTTTACATACATTTTACAAAATGCAAATACATCAAACTAAAGATAGTTTCACTAATGTTATGCAATGCATATTTGATATTTGGTATTTTTTCATATTCTATTACCGTGTGGACCTCCCGTAGGTTGGACGTTGGCTTGGTTATTATGGATTTAGATGAAGAGCCTACCCTGGAGGCATACACCAGCTGCTTAAACACCATGCACGTAAGCTAAAACACACACATGCATAACATTTTTATTGCTATTACATGACTTCTGATTGTGCCCAATAAACACAATGTAAAACAACCCACTTTCACTGTAGCTTCTTTGTAGGCTCTCAGAGTCTCAGCTGTAGGAGGAATCTCGCTCTGCTGCTCCAGAACAGCAAGGTCATTGATCTTTTTGAGGGCTCTGCTGGCAAATACCTGAACACACACAGAAGCAATAATGACACATAGACAAACTCTTACAATGTTAGTGCATCTTAAGTATCTTGGATGTATGCTGTTAGAATAACTGTACTGTAGCATACTCTAGTTCAGCACTGCAGAGACAAAGGCTTGCAATTATTAGGAGTATAAAATAGAGGATTTATTTTCACTTTTAATTTAACATATTATTATTGGAATGTGTTTACACAAGCCCCAGTGAAACCAACAACCTAACACGAGGAGCCTTGGGTTTGCTAGAACAACACACTGTTCTTTGTCTTGTCGCTATTGTACAGTTACTATACACAAACAGCAGGACAGTAACATACAGCATGATCTGCTAATAAGTCAAAGGAACATGAGCTTATGAACTCATGGCCAAACAGGGGTGCCAATCAGCCATGTCTTCCTATGAGGAGAGAACATACAGTACAGCATGTTCATGTTGCAGGTGTTTGGGCGTGCTTCACCTCTGCCTGTTCTGCTGCCTGGTTATCATAGTAGCACTGGCATACTGCACAGTACAGTGTGGCCCTCCAGGGAAGGTATTTGGCAGCCATCAGGGGAACACATAGCTCAAAACTAACGCTGGCCCACAGCAGGTATTCCAGTGCCTGCACATAAGCAACAGTCAAACAGAATCGCATGAATAAGACTAGGGCTGGCCGATATGGACCAAAAATAATATCCCGATATATTTAAATTGAATACCGATACACGATATATATCGATATTTTCTATAAAGAAGGATAAATCCTTCAGTCATAGAGAAAAAACAGGAAACCCGACGGAAATGTGACATTTTTTATTTTTAGCGACATTCATTGACATCGTTCGCTCCAGACTCCACTCTTCAGGCTAAGTGCAGGCATGGAGGGAGAAATGAACAAATTGAAAAAGTAATAAATAAATGCATAATATAACTATCGATATAAACGATATTGTCTAATCCAGTGTTTCCCAACCCTGGTCCTCGGGGAACACTGCCCTGCATGTTTTAGATGTTGCCTTGCTCCAACACAGCTGATTCAAATGAATGGCTCGTTAGAATCCTGATAAGGAGCCATTCATTAGAATCAGGTGCATTGGAGCAGAGCATCTAAAACATGCAGGGCAGTGTTCCCCGAGGACCAGGGTTGGGAGACACTGGTCTAATCATATATCTCTTTTGGAAAAATTCCAATACCGGTATATACCGGCATATCGCCCATCCCTAAATAAGACTAGAGGTGACACAGACTAAATGGTTGTGTGACTCAAGGGGTCAAAAAGTTGAGTCTTAGACCTCTTGAGGTGTTGCCAGGTACGTCTAAGAGGATTGAAATAGTATTTTTTAAATGTATTTTTATTGTTTGTTTTTATTGTCTTGATGTGTATGGGTATCTGTATATTAGTATGTTGTTATTAGCCTCCACAGATCTGATCTAATTTCACCATACTATTGCCATTTATTTTCTCTCCCTTAAAGGGTATATTATATTTATTTCCAAGTACCTACAATCTATCTGAGGCCACAACAGTATTTCTGCAGTAAACTGTTTTGAGGAAAATGTACTGTTTCAGGCCATGCTAAAGGTATATTTAACTGGTCTGGTCGCTGCCTACGTCCTCCTCCACAGCTAAATGCCGTTGTTGACACGCCCAATTAAGAAGCGTTCCATTTTGCTCCATTTAAATGCATTGCAATGCTCTATCTTACTATTCCGATATCTGTGTGGGACCAGTGGTCTGACATGTAAACCACTATTGATGCTGAGAAACTTGTTTGCTAGATGAGAGGTTTTGCGGTGGCGTCCACTACCTGTCTACTATAGGCCATCTTCATCAGGTACCGACAGATGTTGTACATGTACAACGAACCTACAACACATCAGATGAGACACATAGAGACAGAGAGAAAGAAACATGAGTTATACAGTATGCATCACATCTTATTAAAACATTGTTGTTCATTTGAAATAATAATTCACAGAGGCAGCTAGACAACTACAGTAATATCGGCAGACATTCGCACTATCTATTTATCTATCTAATCTATCTAGTTTTTAAATGGCTTTTTCAGCAAAAATATCGAGCCAATCAGACCCATCTGTGAAAGTGAATATGGTATCCTTACTTAAGTAATAACAATATTATTATACGAAGTAAGAACATACTGAATAATAGAAGGTTAACAAAATGTAAATTCTGTCTGATTATCATATAAAACATCCCACTCCCTACAGTAGATGTTGCAATGTAAGATGTCCTTGAGTGTAAGGCATCCAACATAAAATGTATTATTATTATTAGTAGTAGTAGTAGTAGCATATATGTACAAATACAGTAGTGTATGATGTGTGTACATTCTATGTGTGGGACCATTGGCAAATTCTACTTTATAATAATTGTGTTCTTTTTTTCAAGATCTTAAAAATAGGCCTATTGGGTACTAAACATTATATAGCTATACCATTATATAGATACATGTGGTGGTGTTCATGTTGCTGAAAGGCCTGTGACATAATCCTGATGAAGTCCAGCATTCTCAGCAGCCTACGCATTCCCTCTACGCTGAGGAAAGTGGCCTTTTTCTCCAGCTCAAACGTGCACAGAAAGCAGCCCTGCAGCGCACGCACCTGCACGAACACATGCACGTCGTCAAGTTATATATAATGATCTCTGACTTGATCATTATTAACGTAAATATGAATATGGAGGGCGTACCTTCATGCTAAGCATGTCTTGGTATGTGTCAAACCCTTCAGGGAAGAAACAGCTCATGAAGTGTTCCACATCTGTGATGTCAGCGATGTTCACAGGGCTGAACTGCTCCAAGCATGGGATGTAGCCCTGCCACAAGGCCAGCTGGTACAACTATGTGGGAAGGGAATAATAAGTAGCAATATTGGACACATGAATGTCAACGGTACCATTGGAAGAAATGGCACTTTAAGCATGAATTAAAAAATAATAACTGGTTACCTTCATACTAAAGAGAATATCTGCAACTGTCAGCATACGTTCCTGATAGAAATTCTTTGGCAGGCGATGTTTATACCTTTTCCATATATCCATCAACAGCTGTAACCTTGGATCAACGATTAAGAGGTTATGTTTAAAATTAAATTCTTATGTGGCAACAAACTAAAATTGTGTTAAGATAACTTAAATGTATTAAAGTTATCTAAACACGTCATTTCTCTCTGTCTGATCGGTAGGCCTACAGTATAGTACCGTACGGTACGGTAACTTACCCTTTCGCATAACTGTTGTTGTCTTGTTGTGAAGCAGCTCGTTTCATGTGTGCTATAAACGAATTAATCTCTCTTTCAAAGCCAGCAACTACTGGGTTTCGTTTGCCAAGCTCCCCATAATATGAAGCTGGAAAGTCAAATTTGGACCCCATTTCAGAAAACGCTTTCTTCTGCCTGCTGCTAGCTAAAGTTTATGTCTAACAGCAGCGCAGCAGACGTTGGACAAGACCGATATCACCTTGGTAACGACGCTGTGCGATCAGCACAGTAAAGGGGAAAGAAGACACACATGGCGATTCATTAAAGAAAGAAAGAAAGAAAGAAAGAAAGAAAGAAAGAAAGAAAGAAAGAAAGAAAGAATGAAAGAAAGAAAGAAAAATAAATATATTTGCTCTGATTCAATCAGAGATGAATGATTGAACTTTTGAGAAATTCAGTAGCCTATCCATGGAAAACAAAAAAACGTAGTAGCCTATTGCATGAGGCCCTCATAATTTCTGAGCTCAGAGAAAAAATATGCCCTTTCAGTTGAGCCTATTAATGCTCCCATTCTGCTGTCCCTAATACTGTCATCAGTTCTCATTTGACCAAACATCCACTGCACACAAACAAACCTAAAGCTTTTGGCATTCAAAACCAGGCCGGCTAATACTCTGGCAAATGTGCTTTACACACACACATGCACAAGCGCACACACACACTACCCAAACACACTTGGACTGAGGCATTTCCTGCGGTGTTAGCATTGTCCCTACCCAGTGTCACATCATGGCAGAGAATGGGCGAGAATGAAAGAGTGTGACAATAGAGGAATGCAAGTGGCTTAACAGTTTACATCATTGTTCTAGAAACATCCAACCCTTGGCAGGGTCAGTGTGTGGCGGTGGTCGTGGGCGGGGCTTAGACAGTATTAGACACAGGCTGTGATGTGAGAGGGGAGGGGCTGGCAGGGCTTTAAATGCCTGCACAGACAGAACAACAGCAGCCCCCCACCTCAGCCTAAAAGACAGCTGGGTTGTAGACATTTGAGGCCACCAGATAGCTGACCCAGGATCCAGTCCATCTTCATCCTCTCCTGCACCATCATCATCGTCATGGACATTCCCATCCAGTACCCCTGGTACCGCCGCACATTCAGCACTCGCCTTTCTGACCTGGTCTCGGCTGAACCGCTTACTGATTGGCCGATGGTCTGGCCCTTCCCCTGGTCCCTCCCTCTGACGCGCCCCCTCCGATGGATGAACTGGCCCGACAATGGACACAGTGAGGTAAAACCATAATAGTCTTATACTGTGTAGTGTGAATTGCCTGCCTAGCTCACATGAATGGCCTTAATTAAGGACTAGCTGAATGTGTTTAGAAACCATAGCATTATCAGCAATACATTTGCAAAAATAATACAATGAATTAAAAGCTTTAGTACATTTTTATAGATTTTTTGTTTTACAGCTTTTTAAAGCATTTTTACAGCACATCATCATTCATTTTTCAAGCAGACCATAAATTCACTGTAAAAAATGTTTGGTAAAAAACTTGACTATATTATGTATATGCATTACATTATACTGGATACTGTGTGTATGTATGTATGTACATAATGTACTGTATAATGTATACTGTATTTTAGTGAGTTCTACAGACCATAACAAACTTGCAACAAGGTTTCAGTTCAGTGTCCCCAGAGGTGGTGGTACATGGTGAGTGATTAACTCTGTCATGTCTGCATAGATGCGTGTAGACAAGGACCGATATGTCATTTATCTGGAGTTGAAGCACTTCTCTCCCGAGGAGCTGTCCGTCAATACCAGTGGTGATTATATCACGATACATGCCAAACACGAGGACCGGCAGGTCAGTTACTGCTCATAATATTATTCTGCAAATAAAAATATATTATTTTTATTGTACTTAGTACATGTTGAGGTTGGGAAGAGTTTTGCTTCCTGATGTCAAAAAACAGCATGCATTAAAAAAAACAATCACAATGTCAGGTGTCAGTTGACCCTAAAATATATAACCTAAAGTGTAAACAGGAGTGTCAGAGGACAGAGATGTCAATCAAACAGGGATTGCATATGTGTTGTCCAATCATCCAAAACTTAAAACACCTGTGCATGTACTGATTTCTCTGTATTCATCAATCAGGATGACCACGGTTATGTTTCAAGGGAGTTTCTGAGGAAGTACAAGCTACCTGCCGGAGTCTCAGCATCTGACATCACCTCCAGTTTGTCGTGTGATGGAGTGCTTACCATCACTGCTCCACGCTCATCCAGCTGCCTAGAGCGCACCATTCCTATCACCTGTGAAGACGGAGCTACACACAAGAACAAGTAGAGCCCATGCTGACCCCAGCCTGAATACAAATTAGAGCTCCCTGTGTGTGTTTATTTGATACCCAGAAACTAACATTTATTCAGCTAATATTATTACTACAACACATGTTATTGTGTTGTAGGACACATGTTGGCATGAGAATCAGGCTGTTGGCCATACAAACTAAAATAGCATAGTCTACATTATAAGCCTGTGCATCCACTCTGCCATGTTATGGCATGTCATTATCCAACACTAGTTTCGCACTTAAATGTATAGTCAGCTATTGCCAGCTAAATCTAAGCTAATACACATTTTCTCAAATTCAACAAATATATCCTCGCATCTTACCATTGTCGAAGTTAGCAAGGGTTCTAAATAATGACTGACCCTGCCTTTATTGCCTTTACTAAGTCTTTGCGTGCTGTTAACAATATAAATGGACTGAAATAGGGGGAGTTTTTCACTCACTGACAGACTATGGCTCTATTATAGCTATATAAAACCCTACCCAAAGCACCTTAAAGCCAAATGGTATCCCTACAGTAATTTCAAGGCAGCATGTATTTCTATCAGGCTAATCCACCAGTGCTGTGGGTGCCTGTTTGAGACTAAAATGACTAAGGCATGGTATTCCTATAACACTATTGGAGAGGACATAGGGAGTTTCAGTAGATTATCCCTTGAGGTATTATGTTGATTTCTGCATGTGTGAGAAGAAGAAGAGTTCTGATGCCATTTTCCATGTTACCATAAAATTGATACTTAAAGTAACACTCCTGGATTTAGTTTTAACATCCCCAGAACTCCACAATTCCTCCCCAGCTCACAGTATATTTTGAAACCTGTGCAGAAACCAGCTCATGGAGGTATACTGTATAGGGGAAAGGACACTGAGCTTTAAACCAAAAGAACATTTTAGCTGGTTTCAACGACAAGGATAGTTCCAGACACATATTGAGGATTGCCACTTTAAATTAAGGAGCAGGGACCAGCATGTATAGTGTTAAGGAGAAGGAGTGGACAAAATAGAGGAGAGGTTGGATGGAGCAGGAGAAACCTAGGTAGCAAAGCTTGAAGAGGAGAAAGCTTGAAAGACGGACTTTGTGCTGCTAAGGTGTGGGTGGGCGTGGGCATATGTACAGTATGTATGTATGTTTGCGTGTATGTGTGTGTGTATTAGTGCCAACATTTCCTAGCTGCAACAATGTTTAAAACAAATTAAGGAGTGTTTTATACAACATCCAAATATATTAACAAATAAACTAATGGAAACGTATTACAATAAATGGTGAAAAATAAAGAGTAGTCTATTTTATATTCAATTCCAAGTTTTTTGTTTATGCCAGTTTCATTATATTAAATTTGTAACTTGAAATTCATACTAATTAAATAACCTTGAATTATTAATAGTATAACGTCATTTTTAATTCACAATTAGCTGTAAAGTACTGTACGTACAATGAAGTAAGTACAATGAAAACATTTGAGACTGAGAATGACTATAGAGACAGCAACATAATGCATGGGCATTTTGATAAAATAAACACACATTTAAGACTTCAAATGTTTTATCAAGCAACATTGATTGTTAGCTAAATTCAATTCCTTACAATGCTTTTATGAAAGGTATACATGATGTACACAGTGATGTGTCACATATCTTCTGAAGTCTTTAGCAACATGCAAACCAACAGTCATCAAGACTACATATGTACTGTAGTTTAGGCTCCAATCAGGTTGTCATCAGATGGTGATGAAGGTTCGTCCTCAGTTACAGTAGAAGTCCCATTTCTGCATTCAACATAAATTGTACAATAACCACATTTGACATTCCTGTTGCTGTATGTGTGTGTGTGTGTGTGCGTACCTACATCTGTCTTGACCTCTGTAGTAGCAGCCATCAGAGCACGTGTTTCCTCCACTACACTGCTGGGAAAGTGTCCAATTCGGGCCTCTTGCTGTCCATAGTAAGAGTCCTGCACCTGTAATCACACAATGAGAACACCATTAGCCCTCTAACATGCTGGGTTTTCATGTAAAACATGTCTATTTTCCATAACTATATTTTTAATTAGTCAGTGCTGTACGGGTCAGAGGTTAGCAAACAATAGGCGGAATGATCTGGGAAATAGTGGGGGTGCTCCAAATTATTATTTTACCAGAATGTTTCTGCCAATATTGTCCATAATTATAAATGGTGTTGTATTGTGTAGAAAGTAACGCATGGTGTCATTTAGTTCATTTATTCATAAATTATTTGTCCCATGCTGCACCACTCCTAGCCTATAAGAAGTTTAACTCAAATTAATTATATAGCCGAATATAGCCAGCTATATTCAATATTGTTAGGTCCATGGGTCCACACTTAATATTATTATTTTTTATATTTTTATATTTTCGTAACAGTGATCATGGTCTGTGCATTTATATTTTAGCCTATATGTTTTACTGCTACTGGCTTTGGTTTGCTTTATAGTTCCAACCGTGGGCAGTCTACATCTGCAGTAGATTACAGTCAACTAATGAAGCTTAATGAATAGTAATGGTGAGGGATCACATACACTGCCTGCCCAGAAGAGGTTGCCTCGGTCTTTCAGCATGGCGTAGACATAGACGATCTGTCCCTGCCTGATGGGGATGAACCTACAGTCACCTGGGTAGTAGTCCTGCAATGCACGGGCTATCAGGATAGGGTCTGAGAACACAATGTACAGTTTATGCATGTATGTGGGTATCATGCCTTGTTTGCATTCATACGCTCTCCCCTAGTCGCACTACCTGCCAACAAGTCTAGGTGGTGGTCATCTTGAGAATCTACCTCCTCCCTATAGACCATATACAACCAGTAGCCAATCAGGGAACTCAGACAAATAGTTACAATAGCAAGAAATGCAGACTTGTTTGACACTGGTCAAGCAATAAGCATTCCGGTGCTGTTACTGCATTGACTCTTCTATAGAGCCATGATGCATGTTATCTATCTATCTATCTATCTATCTATCTATCTATCTATAAGCAGCAAAATAAGATAAACAAAACACACATATAACTATCTTTTATCTAATGCTAACATTTAACATGATGTGTATAATGTTGGTGAGGCTGCTACTCACAACTGCACTCCGAGTCAGCGCAAAGTTTCTTGTCAGCGAGTTTAGGCATCTGCCATCCGGCCTCAGAGAGCGACAGGCAAACACACAACAGCAGGGCCAGCCAACAAGGTGGACAGGACATGTTTCTAATGACTCTGTGCAAGCACTTTTACTATTCGTAAAGAGAATAGTCTCTTCTGCTCTGTCTGAAGGAGGCTTAGCTATATATAGCAACCACCCTTTTGCTGAATCTCCACCCTCATAGTTCTCTCTCTCTCTCTCTCTCTCTCTCTGTCTCTCTCTCTCTCTCTCTCTCGCTCTCTGTGTGTGTGTCTTCCCCCCTACAAACAACACACTCACACATACAGACAAACAGCCCCTTTCAAACCTTTACAGCAGGTAAACAGAACGGGGACATGCAGGAGGCGGGGTGCCGATTAGACAGTGCCCTGTCTGTGTGTGTGTTTTGTGTTGACCACCTTCCCCCTCCCCATATGCCCGCCCCAAACACAGGAGTTTACAACTGTTTATTATCTGTGTGAACCATCTGGTTTTTTTCTCTATCTGCTCCTGCCACTAGATGTCAGGGCTTTGGCATTGCTAAACAATTTGTTAACCTTCCATAACCTCTCTCTCTCTTTTATTTATCTCTCTAATTCTATTGCTCATTCACTCTTTCGCAATGAGGCGGAGTTAAGTGTAATATTTACATGTGTTTCCACTGCCCTGGCCCTGCCCAGAATGGTTGCTCCAAGGAAACCAGCAGAGCCTCACTTAGACAAACGCTCACAAACATGCCCTATACATATGCACACACACCCCCACGCACGCACACTTTCAAGCAGTCATCAAACAGGAAGAATACACCGGAGTTGGCTGGGAAGTTTCAGGTAAGTAAGACTTATTTTTTGCCCATTCAAAAGCACACAGAATTTAAATTATATGGATTACAGTGGGCCTATGTGAGATATTGAATGGGAAAATTAATATATACTGTATATACAGTGTTTAGTATCTTAGTTGTTATATTATATTATATTACATTACTTTATGATAAACATGAAAACATATTACTGGTGAGCTGGAGGATTCTAGTGTTAGACACAGTCATAGTCATAGAAACTTAAATCTTAAATCTTATTGACCTGTATTTTCCCACCATTACAGTACACTCTGAAGCAATATGGTGTCTTAATAGAAAGCTATGAGTATTCATTGTAGATCAAGGGTGTTATAGGTTTGGCTTGGGAGGTATGAATTCACTGTTAGGATTAAAGACAGAGTTACGTGACCAGGGCCGTTTGTGGTGGTGGATATTGGAATAATACTGGAATTCAGGAACTGGGTGGGTGGATGGGTACAGCAAATAATAGCCGTGCTGGTATTTCGGTCAGAGCAACAAAAACAGGTCCCAGACAAAGGAACTGGTTGAGAGCTGTATGAGATTAGATTACCAGACAACAACCAGTTTAAGACAATTAATCAGTGTTGAAATGTAGTCAGAAAACTAAAGAAGACCCTAGCTTGTATTTCACTATGCTAAATCTTACATGTAATCTTCTTGTCCAAAAGGAGGAATTATCTTTGAAGAGAAGAATGAAACCAACATAACTTAAATACAAAAAGACTAAAGGCTTGCTTGTGTTGAAAAAGGAGCTCTACAGTGTAATCGCCGCATTAGCACCATCAGCTATGCTTAGTGATTCCTGACGTCCACACCTTAGAAGAAATGTTCTCACCAAGGAAAAGCAGTCTTCCCTCACCCACTCTGGAGGATTCCTTCTTCCCCATCTCCTCACCTCTCTCCCTGGCTATGCCGATATCTGCCTCCTCTCCTCTGCCTGGAGGGGTTGACCGGAATGGTGACATAGAGCCCGATCTGATCCTCGCTGCAGAACTGGGACGGGCTTTACTGGAGAAGAATGAGGAGTTAGCTGCTAGCTTGCTACAGAGAGAGCAGGAGTTTGAGGTAAGGGCAGGCCTACTGTAAATATGAAACAGTGGATGTATTTCTTCCAAACAACCGCTATTGTGGGGAATGACCGCAACATTAATTTATTGTAATTAGCCTTTTTTTATTGGTTGGTTCTCCATGTGTTGTTGTCTATATGTTGTTTGGTTTTGAACGGTCTTTCTTCCTGCAGGTGTTGTCGAAGTGAGTGTGTAGCTTTAACAGAACTCATTTTCTAGCCTTCACATTAAAGCCAGTAGTTTTAAATGTGCAGGTCTGACATTACGTAGTTATTGCATTGATGGTTTTTAACTTTTTATAGCCTACTTTATTTTAGCCTATTAAAAAAGGGGCAAGAAAATGTTGTTCATTAAAGGTAGTCATTCTCGTGAACACTTGTTAAATTTGAACTCAAATCAAAACAAAAATGCCCCTCCCTTCAATGCCATATACTGTAGGTTTCTATAATGTCTTTCAGACTTTACATCAAGAGAAACACGTTCTTCAGAGAAAGCTGGAGATGAGCGAGCTGTCGCTGGGGCAGCGAGAGGTGGAGCTGACCTCTGATCTCGCTGCCCTGCAGGCCGAGCTGGAGCGTCATCAAAAGCAAGGACGGGATCGCAGGAAGGACGAAAGTGACCAATTGACACAGTTGGCCAATCACAACCAGCGCTTGGTGGAGCAGCTAGCAGAGGTTACATCTATGGTTACACCAACACACATTAACACATTCATTTATTCAATTACTGTAAAATATATGTAGAGAGAGAGAGAGGGGCGGGGGGGATAGTTCATATTGAGTGCTACCTGCCCTCTAGCTACCTTGAATTGAATTGAGAGAGAGAGAGCGGAAGGGAGGGAGAGAGGGAGTGGTGGATTCCTCCCTTTGTGGTCCCTTCTCAAGGTTTCTTCCCCTTTTTTTTCCCCATGGGGTTTTAATGGAAGTTTTTCCTTGCCTGGGGGGAGGAGCAGGTTAAGGGGGTGTTGTTTGTTTCCATGTAAAAAAGGTACAGCCCTTTGAGACTGTAATGTGATTAAGGGCTATATAAAATGTTTTGATTTGACTTGACTTGAGGGAGAGAGAGAGAGAGAGAGAGAGAGAGAGAGAGAGAGAGAGAGAGAGAGAGAGAGAGAGAGAGAGAGAGAGAGAGAGATTGGGGTGTGTGTGTGTGTGTGTGTGTGTGTGTGTTTGTTATGTCACAGAGCAATAGAAATGCAGACAAGCAGGTTTGTCCATACAGGCAACCACAGAACAATGGCTCTCATCTTTGCTCACCTTCAGACCATCCCATCTCCTTCCCCACCCAGGCAGTCACTCTGGAGCACTCCCTAAGGACAGAGCTACGCTACCTCAGGGAGGAGATAGAAGAGTCCTCCTTCAGCCACAGCATCAGCTTCACGCAGCAGAAGAGCATACAAGCAGAGGTACATGGGTGTAAATGGCACAGCTGGAGTCCATGAGAAAGCTTGTTCCTCATCAACGATGAAGCTTGTCCTTAATCAACGATAGCCATTCATACTATACAAATACATACTGGAGCTCCTTATGTCACCCAAACTAACATTTACCTTAAATAATATTACCTTAAATTAACATTTACCTTAAATAATATTACCTTAAATTGCATTTTTAAAGTAATAGTACCCTTAACATTCCAACTATAAACTATAATTAAAACATATTTTTTGGTACTATAAACCATTTAGGTACTAAACTACTAAAAATGGTTAATGGTTTGTATGATATGTAGCCTATGTGTATTCCATTTTGTCCCACATACAAAGAGTAACCTCTTTTCACTGAGACACTTCATGACATATACTGCATACCTCTTCCTGTAATGATCCCATACTCCCCTGCCCTCTCTTGTTTAGAACAGAGTCTTGCAGGAGCGCCTGTTGCACATGGAGACGCAGCTTAGGGTTTCACAGGAAGACTGTGATAGGCTGAGATTGGAGAGGGAGGAGCTTAGAGAAAGACTGGTAGATGTACAGGGCAAACTGAGAGAGAAGGAATCAGAGGTAAGAACCTGAAAAGCACTGAGTTTGTACACGTACTTGAGTATAATAAACTAATCACTAACATAATAATATGCTTACATGAGTGTGTGCATGCATGTGTGTGTGGGTGTGTGTGTATGTGCGCGTGCATATGCGTGTAGATTGAGCAGGAGCAAGGAGTGGTGTTTGAGTTGCGCACGTTGAATCGCTCTCTGCAGCAAAAAGCTCTGGGCCTGGGAGAAGAGAGCATCTTAGAAAGCACACATACACAGCCTCTCTCTCTGCTTAGTGAAATTCAGCAGACACAGGTACACACTAGCACTACACTGCTACTTCACCTACTAACTAGTGCATGAGACACTTTCTAACTAACTAAACAAACACTGACCTTTTGGGATTCGTATTTGCATGCTGGTGCCAAATATTGAAATTCCTTTGCCATTCACATTTCTGTGATGCAGAACACTTCGAATGTGACTGCACCCCAGCTCTGAGCCTGACTCCACCCATTACAACTTTGAACAATGTGTCAAGGAGCTGAGTGCCTCCCTTCACTCAGCTCCTTGACACATTGTTCAAAGTTGTAGAGGGGCTAAGTGGGGGACCCCCATTAACATTAACCTTAACATTTAAATTTTATGTTGTATGAGCATACAAAGTGTGCCGCTGAAAACCAGCCAGATCCTTGGGTGATTTGTTTTCAGCCCATGAAATGCATATTTTTATAAAAATGGGAATTTTGTCAATATTAACACCAGCATTGATGTGTCTCAGATCAGTCTCAGATCTGTCCTATTACTATTACCACATTTACAGCTCAAAAACACATTTTAGGGTGCAGTTACACTTTAAACAAATGGAGTTAGGCTAAGGGCTAGACTATTGACTTCTCAATGATGTTAATGTTTCTCTGCTAAACAGGCCACAGAGGCACTTTTGGCTCATTCTACAGTCCTACAAGCAAGGGATGAGGAGATACTGTTACTGAAGGAGGAGGTGTGTATCGCACGCTCACACACGCACACACAAACTAACACCATCCAACATAAAAGTGGTTAGCTTAGTGAGTTCACTGTTATCAGCCAGACCACATATGTATTTACATAGTATGTAAATACTGTAACAATGCATCTGTTATACATTGGATGTCAAACTAACTCGGAGTTCTAACCCCCGACATGGAAAAATAATGCTTTACACATAACTTTATCAAATTGCATTTAATTTGTATTATTTTTCCATGTCGGAAGTCACAACTTCCGAGTTCTGAGGTGTGCCTGAACGCAGCATAGGCACCAGCATCTGAGACTAAAATGCTACCTGGGCAACACCATGGCCACACACAAAATCACCAACATGCATGTGCAGCCAGTCGGGTATATAAACAAATAACAGAGGAGCTTGGATAACTCACAGATAGATGCTATTTTCTGATTTACATATAAAATAAATATAAAATAAATATAAATATATGACCTTTAACGACATTTAACATTTAACTATGTTAAAGGATGAGCATGTCATCTTGGAAAAACCAGTAACGTAGCCAGATTTTAAAAGATACAATCGAAAAAAAAGCACCGCCCCTTGCCTCAATCATCCAACCATCTGTATGCCTTCGGTAGAATCCGCGGTCACGAT
>JAODLL010070746.1:0-16724 GCA_026546735.1 Forbesichthys agassizii | reverse complement strand
TGATATAGAGAGAGAGAGAGAGAGAGAGAGAGAGAGAGAGAGAGAGAGAGAGAGAGAGAGAGAGAGAGAGAGCGAGAGAATTTAAGCCAGGGATAGCGTGTAATGCAACACTGCAATGCTAGAGCAAATGGGCAAGTGTTTTAATTGGGGCCACTTGAGATAACTCTTCTGATGCAGTTCACCAGCAAGAGGGAGAGCGGAGGCCGATCATGCATTCAGGATTGCATCTTGTATGCCCTCAGCTCTGTACAGCAGCCAATGAATCACGAGACTAGACATGTTTCAGTCAGTGAAACAGTCAACACCAATCTGGCTGGGGAAAGTATTGCATTTTGGGATTTCCGAAGCGAGCTGCTCAGAAGGAGACATTACCATTTCCTCCTCCTCTCCAACATTTCAAACGACTTCTTCTCATTCTCATTGATCGCTCCGCGGAGGGAGAGCTCTGTGGACCTGATTGGCCCTAGCTAATTAACAGAGAGAGAACTCCTTGGGGAAAAGTGTTACTAAACTTTTCCTCATAGAATTCGATGGGCTGTGACACAAACTCTGTCTTCGCAGTCTTTGCAGACAGATGCCGACTGGAGTAACCGACACAGGTGCCAGCATTAACGGAGCCAGTAACCTTGGCAACCACCTTCTGCCTGGCACTATGATGAAAGTGCCTAGTGTCCTATAGAAGAGGAGGAGAGGCTCCCAGTAGGAGCATTGTGGAATGTGCTCATCTGGGTGTCATGTCGGCTCCCAAGCAGTGGATACTTGCCAAACATCTGGTTGGGACTTGAGAAATCTGAAGTCTTACACACAATTCAGCTTCAGGCAGATCCATCAAAAGTGTTACCTGAATTGAGACTGCACTTCATTGGCTCAGACAAAACTGGGTCTGTATGACAGAATGATAACTATTCAATGTGGGTAGTGTCTACCAAAGCGGCATCGGACGATGTTTACAGTGAATCATTGTGATGGTTGTCGAGGGGATGGGGGTGCTTGCAAATACATTTTTCTAAAAATGTATTTAACCTAAATATTTCTTTAAAATTTTTTTTTTAAAATAACCTAAATAATTCAAATGTAAAAAAAGAAGGAAAGAAAGAAGAAAAAGACTACATACAACCACTAATTAATGACTAGTTATACTAAACTAATCTATAATAATTAATATCTATCCTAACTGAACTAGTAATTCATAAATGACTATAGGACTACAGTACATTTCTATGCCTGCCCTCTACTACTCACTCAAGGCAAAAGGTATCACTTTGCCTATCTGGCAACAGTAGCTATAGTTTATAGTAGCTACTAGCAGTAGTGTGATAGCACATCATCAAGACATACAGTAGGCTCATGGCGTTAGCGCTGTAAATGTCTTATTAAACATGCTAATCTATTATCATAGTGTTAATGAATGTAAGGAACTGATAATATGGTAGGTTTATTTAACAATATATATAAAGACCTAAATCTAAATGTGCCATGCTATTCAACCAGATAGCAAAAGATATCTGGGAATTTAATTAGATATAGACAACGATGATCCGGTTTAAATGTAGCATTCCCTACATAGGACCCTAGATGCCTTCAAACTATTACTAGACACTAAATGTGGCGTTGTCTCACTAGGGGCACATGGTCAAATCAACGTTATGGCCTATCGACTGCTGTTCAGTAAAGCCTGGTCTTTTTGCTTCATTAAGTGAATACATTTGAGCGTTTAAACGTCTTAAGCAAGGATCAGGGAACTGTCAGATAACTCTTAACACAACGGCCACTGGGGTTATGCAGTCATTTAACTGTGCGTAGAGCATAATACCCAGTTAAATAGAGAAGGAGGCTTGAGAATGTATTCTGCCAATCAAGCCTTAGCATGAGACATTCATTTGGAGTGAAAGTCACCTTTCCAGAACCCTCCCAACTATTCACCCACGCATACATGCACACATGCCTGAAATACACACGTGACACTGAAAGACATGCACGCACACCCTCTTTAACAGTGCTGTTTGTGTGGGAATGTGTACTGACTGACATAAAGATGACAGTTTGACATAAATATAATCTGGAATTATCACGCACAGTATAAGGCATTGTGTGTTTCTCTCACTATTACTTAGCAGTTGATACTGTACACATTTGGACATGCTGATCTTCTTTTAACACAGACAAATGTACTTAAAAGCTTCCATATACGCTAGTCTGTACATTAATATACAACAATAGCAACAACTATTGTCTATGTGAAGACATAATGGAGTAATTGCATCCTGAGCAGAGAATGACATCACACTGTGTGTGTAATCTGCTTCTCTGTTCATTGTTTTCAAAGCCGGGCAGCCGCTTGTGCATGTTGTGCATGTGTGTGTGTGTGTGTGTGTGTGTGGCCCACAAAGCATTTGTTTTGATCTGAGATGCTGATGCTCTTAGTGTGACCTCTAGTGGCAGACAAAGATAACACACTTCAAATGACAGAGTGACAAATAAATAACTAGCATAGCCTTAACAGTTGCCCATGCCCCCAGTGTAAGACATAATACAAGTAATACTGAAGTAACGCCACACCCCTTACAACCACCATCACCTCCCTCTGGTGACATGGTAGCCGTGACAAGCTGGTGGCAGCCTAGCTCACTGTAGGCACTGTGTCAGATGTGACATTTGCTACCATTAACCAGCGGTCGCTACGCCTTGTCACTGGGGGCTGAGAAAAGCCTGTGTGTGCTTTTGAAGAGGCGGTGGGGCATGCGTGCGGAGTCTACACAAGGCATGGCTTGTAGAGCACACCACTGCCCACACACTACAAGCTTAAGGTTCCTACTCACATATAGTACACAATAAGCCTCCTAAAGCGATGACATTTGATTCCCCCAATCCGGCCACTCCACTGAGGGCAATGATTGAATGGCATTGAAGGTTAAAAGTAGCGGGACCTTCATCCAATAGGAATGTCAGTGGCGTTATCTGATGGCCTGGTCTGACAGGTAATTACATGGAGCGAGAGACAGACACAGAGAGAGAGAGAGAGAGAGAGAGAGAGGGGTGTCACTGCATCATTAACCCACACTGACAGTTAAATTAACACACATTTGCATGGCGTCGTGGCGTCACGTGTCTTCAATGTAATTTCTTTTAAATGTGTTATGAGGCTCACATTGGCGTGTGCTTCCAAAAACACCAGCAGTGCGGAGTCTGGCTTGCCCATTCTCGCCTGCATTGTTTTTATATCCATTCAGTGTAAATGAATTGTCGCGCATGCAAAGTGACATCCACTCAGCTCTGCCACATACACAGCACCATTGATTCATTGTTTACCATCTGTCTTATACCTTTGAAATGTCTCTCTGCTGTTGAAAGGAAGAGCGGCTTCAAATGGAGTTTCAAAAGGATGTTAGATGTGCTCTTTTAGGGCACGTAGCCATGGAAACAAGAGCTCCCATGGCTGGACGAAGGGGCCAAAGGTGACTTCCTTTAGGGACAGTCCTGGCTATTCTGGACCTCTTATGAGCCTGGCTCTCCATTGATTAATACACAAAGCTCATGAGAGAGAGAGAGAGAGAGAGAGAGAGAGAATATATTAAAGGACGGGATCTGTCTTTTCCAGCCGACGCAGCGAACATTAATCAAGGGAGGCAAAGAATTGTTTTCTCTGGACGGCGCGGCACGTAGAATAAAACTTCATCTGTGTCTGGGGCGGGGTGGGGGGAGTAGGGGTGGGTGGGTAATGTTGCGTGACATTCTCTTCATATCGCAGCGCTGGAGGTCACCTCCATGCACACAAGCAGGCAGGGGAGGAATGAGGAGAGGGAGGGAGGAGGGAGAAAAATAACGCCTGCGTCTCGCTCACCTGCTCACTCAACCATTCACCCCCCAACAGAATTATCCCTCCCTGCTCTCTCTCTCCTCCTACCATCTATCCATCAATCTTGGGCCGCCGTATACGTAGCCAGTCACAGTGCTGCTGTCCTTTTGTATTGATACCTTGACTGACAATAACAAAGTGTTTAATGTGACATGGTCCATTTCTGGCTGCCAGTGAGATGAGCTGTGCACTTACTGAAGTCACACAGAGCAACGTAATGAAAAGGAAGCGTTTGTATGCGAGCCGTATGACATGCAAAACACTGCGGCACTCTCATTTAGAGTACCATGTCAGAGTGTAAAGGAAAGTGTGGCTGAGCTGTGACACTGCAGAGCAAGTCAAATTTACACTTTGTAATTAATTTCACTGGTGGAGAGCCAGAGATCAGGACTCTGGGAAGGTATATCATTTTCCAAATGGAGTAAATCCACACGCCTATCAGGTAAAGCATGGGATGCAATTCCATGCTGGTTCCAGCATGCAAAACATACCTTATGCTGACCAACAATGCTGGATTTTTTAGCAGGGTTAGTGGTCATAATATAGAAATAGTAGTCTATACTGTATGCCAAGCAATGGCAGCAAAATTATGAACATTTTTTTACGATTATTTGACGATTCGCTCATTTTATTTGTATATAGCCTCGGCCCTACTGTAGGTTATCTGTCACTCATAAAATCCACTGGGATGAGTTTCAGTGTGATGCAACAGTCATGTAGCCTGGCTATAGCGTACCGCTATCTTATTGGTAGCAGAGCCTATAAGCCATAACAGTAGCCTACTGTAGGCTAGTATTTGATATACTCAAAGCAACATCATCATTCATTGATTCGTGCAGCAGTTCTCTTTCAATGAGAGCAGTAACTGCCTGCATGTGAGTACTGTGCAATCAATGTATCCAGCTCTATATGGCCAAAGCAGTGGTAGCACTGCAGCCAGGATGACACAGTTCAAGGTGTTAAATATAGTTGGATGGTTCACTCACCAGGGCTGACTTTATGTAAAACACTACATTGACTGTGTTGCATCACACTGAAACTCATCCCAGTGGATTTTATGAGTGATAAATAACCTAGGCTAAATAAAAAAAGGAGTGAATCGTCGGATTACATTTTTTTAATAATTTAGCTGCCATTGCTTGACATACAGTACATATGACCACTAAGGCACGTTCATTCCAGTGTCTCATCTAAAGTAATGGCAGGATGTATACTGACAGCACGCAACATACAGTTTGATTGGAGATTAAGCTTCCAGACAAGCTCGATGCCCAGGAAACGTGTTCCCAACAGAAAGCATTGACATAGTGAGAATATTGGGTTACAGGGCTGCTTCTCTGTATGTATTGTACCCTGACATAGGAAAGCATGAAATATAATGCACTTAACACCACATGAAGTAAGGAATGGTCAAGCATAGGCCCCGGTGTTATTACATGGCAGTACTTATATCACTGTGGAAGAGCAGGATCAAGGCGTTGGAGCCTGCAGCACTGTTTCAAATGGAGACAGGCAAAGACATGTCAAGCCAAAACGAGCGAGGGGAGGTCAAACAGGGCTGGTAGCATCTGAAAAATGGAGAACGGGTGGAGGTTGTTTGTTTGCCAGCGCCAACATCCAAGAGCTAGCCTTAATTAGCTCTATGCCAGCAATCCATCTAGCTTGAGCTAGAAATGTCTGACCTAGGTCCCTCTGAAGATCTGCTTGCTTTATTTCCCTCACATCGACTTTTCCTGCATCTCCAAATGAGACTCACTGAAAACACATTTTGATGTTAAATTAGATTTTGGGGCATTTGTTTATTACAGTTGAATCAGTTGAATCTATTAATAAAGCCGTTCTACTAAAATGGTTTCATGATGATAGTAAGCTGTAACGTAGCCTAGTGAATGAGTTCACCAAGGCTTACCAAGTGTATACAATATCAAAATGAAGCCAGACCCCACACAGTATTTCAATGGGCACCTACTGATACATACTGTATTCAGCCAGACATTGTAACTCTGCATGAATATGAGCAGATCTAAGGACACACAGTTTAATTGAACATGCGTCAAAGAAACCAAATTACTTTGGAGGTTCAAATTAACTGAGAGTTTCTAGTATTTAGAGGAAACGTTGCCAGTTTGAATGTATTTTGCAAAGAAGCCTAAGCAGCTGCAGTATTTGAGGCTATGCAGAGCAAAACTAATAATTTAGCACGGGTGATGATATCATGCTTTCTGCTGCTACATCCCTCACAAATGCATTCTACTGATCAATGAGGTGAGAAGGAATGATGGCAAGCAATCTGTTTCTAGCCTGAGCCTCGCAGCCTGCCCACATGGCTTGCCATTGGCAATCGATAATCCCCCTTCCAATGAGGAAACATTGCCCAGGAAATGTAGGCAGAAGTAGGAGGAGGACGAATCTTCGACATCGTGTATGACAGAGCAATTTGCCTTACATACGCGCCATGAGATTAGCTCTATTGAGTAGCCTCTATTTCAGTTATTGTGGCAGAGCGTTTGCAGACAACATTGCCCATAGTACAGTCTCCAGTGAGGCCTGTTCTACACCTCTGTCATTAACAGGGCTCATCTTACACGCTGCTCTACTGCATCAATCTGGTTTACAGCTGCACAAGTTATTGCTTTCACTTGACTCTGTCTAAGTAGATATTGAGCTACCCTGTTCTTCTCTCCCATGAGAGATGAGATTGTACCTGGCTATGCACTGTATCTGAAAGGCAGATGCCTGGATCAGATAACAGCAGATAGACTGACAGGCACAAAGAGACCGACTGCGGTGGTCACGGGATCACTGCAGTAGCAAGTCTACATTGGGCCAGCGAGGAATTTCAAGCCCGCTGCCCAAACTGGCTACACGGTCAATGCTTTCTAAATATCTCAGGTGCTCTTTTCTGGGTCAGGGCTATTTCCATTACGAGTGTTTTATAGAGCAGTAGCCCATGAAAAGAAAGAAAAGTCAATGCACAAGCCACTCGTGTCTTGACCTGGAGATATTGTCCTGTCTGGTGGAGCGCTGAACCAATACGAGCAATGTTTAGGGCCCTGTGGCCCAGAAATATGGTGCTGCGGTTGGGGTCGTCAATGGTGGAAATCGCCAGGTGACTGCTAAATAATCAATTTCTTCCCAGAAATGACTGATGGGGTGCGATAGGAAGGCATCGCTGTTGAGTGGAGAGGGGGTGGGGGGGGGGGGTGTACTCTGCGTGTTTGGGCTGACGGTACATGTGCAACAATCACCAGCTGGGCCCCAGCACAGCATTCCTTCATCGCCACAGCTCCCCACGGGCCCCAGGGACCACATTTAAGTGTGTCAAGGCTCTGTGTGTGTCAGAAAACGAGTTAGGGCTTCAAACACACTGTGCAGAGTCTCAATCGTTCTCTGCAGAGCGCTCTCCCTTACATCCTCCTCTGCCTCCCTCCAACCTTCCCCTTATACCCCCCCTTCTCCCCGCTATGCGCACTCACTCTCCATTTTATTCTTTTCTTCTCCGCAAGCTTCAGCTCTCGCTCATCCTCCTCGTATGTACAGCTCCTTATCCCCACTCCCTATAGTTTGTGTTGGTGCTTCTCAAGCGGGCAATGTTATTGGCCGTGGCTGGCGGGGGAGGCGGCCATGACAGCCTGTCAGTCACCAGAGCCCTGACACTGATGTGTCAGATGGAGTCTTTGTTGTTCGCGCCGACAGTGTGTGTGTGTGTGTGTGTGTGTTGTAATAGTCTCTCATCTCACTGCAAACTGAGCAAACACCAATTTGTACTGTGTGCCGTGTATCCCAGCAGGCCTTTTACTTGGAGCTCATCCATAGGTTTTGAGATGTCGTTGTGCTATCAGATTGTGGACTAAGACTAAGAGGAATAAGTCGGGGTTATGACACGATATGCTGCACTAGCTCATGTGCTGTTGGTAGCAAGGCTGACCTGACATGAATCCCAGGCTGCTGATATCTGGGGTTTCTGAGCATTCTGAGTCAAAGAAAGGCTCTTGTATTTGTTTTACGGAAAAGCTACATGTCCATACTTTACATTAAATGTACACACAGTACACTGTGTAGCTAAAAAATGACTGCAAATGTACCTATAGCTACCACAAACACTGCACCTCTATAACCTATATGCATACATATATATGTATATGTTTTCAGGAATGTACAGAATATTTACCAAAATCTTACTTTGTATGTCATTGCTAATAATTACAGGCAATGTTATTGAACGTATAACATGTAATGATGGTGTGGGGACGCACAGTATATTGAAAAGGTGTTATTGTATGGGACTAAAATCATTATACTGTATGTCTCATCTCATCATGTACAATCTAATCTATTCCGATTAAGTTTTAATGAGCCAAACATTGTGTTAAACAACAAACACAAAAAATTGACATATTTCTCTAATTGTATTGTGATTCATTTCAATTGTCCAACATCTGCTGTTAGACCAGTCGGTGTAGCGCTATCTGCGGTCCCAATCTTGCAAAGTGGTCTGTCATCTACATTGATGTTTACATTTACATTTACATTTACGGCATTTGGCAGACACTTTTATCCAAAGCGACTTACATTTAGTACATATGTCAGTTGATGTTCTATGTTGGATATGGTGAGGACAGACACGCATGGTTTCATAAGAGTGAAATCTAGCTGACATCTATTTGTGCTTGTTGATTGTCTAATCTCCCTATGTCCTCCCCCCTCCCGTGAACTCTGCGTTCTCCTTTAGAAGTTACAGGTTTCATCCAGAGTTGGAACCAGCAGGGAATTTCAGTGATATTTAAAGTGAGCGGAGAACGCTGTGATGAATAAATGTTTGCGGACGGACAAAAACCGCACTCCAAGCTCTATGACCTTAACTCTTGCTGAGCTTGGCTCACAAACAAAACCTGTCCAGTCCTGCAGTCACTGGTTCCTTCATTGATCCACATATCTGTCAAAGTTACTGCGGCAGTATTCCATATAGTAAACTATAACCCAGTGTTTCTTAAAGCTTCGTCTGGACACAAACTGTGTTCAAAGGATGCCAAACAGTGCCAATGATGCCGAGAAGCAACATGGGGTAATGTTCTGCACATCGGAGAAGAGCAGATGAAAGTGTCGTCATTTGCCTCCAGTAACTCCTTCACCTTTGGAGAGGAGAAGGGGGACCCTTTTCAAAGCTGCAGTCATGCATAATACAAGCCACTTTGTTTATTAATGGCGAGCAGTCTCAGCAGAGCTTTCCAATCCATGGCGAGGGGGCCTGAGTTGCACTGCTTTAATATCTGACAGCTGAATAATTAACGACGGCTTACATCACGGCAGTCTCTGCAGATCTGGTCCCCTCGCTCGTCTCAGCCCTCTACAAACACAGGGCGTTGGCGCTGCCATGTCGGCATTGATGTACCCACGGTGCATGCGTCAGTCGTGGGCGGGGTCAGGAGGTCCCTGCCACGAATTACTGTGACACTGTCCGCAGAGCTCCATGCCAGCCGCTGCCGCATACATGGGCAGCTTCATATCTCCATGTCTCCGTATTAGCATTGAACCCGCTGCTGACGATAACCAACTATTTATTTCACAATGCCTGGAAGTCATTTGGTGAGACATGGCACACATTATAGCAGCTGTGCTTGATTATAGTCCAGTATGTGGCTTTTGTTAACAAATAATGTCCTCACCTTTCCGTTTCAGTCTAACATGAGCAGATATCATGTATTTATAATGAAATGGCCATGGCACAATGGTCAGCTTGCTTAAACCATCAATCTAGGATCTATTCCATCTATAGCGTGTGATGTGTTGAGTGGTGCATGCACCTTGATTGGGCAAAGTGCTATCTCCCTCATGCTGTTTAATAGAAAACAAGCTATGAATGGCTGTCTGGGGGCAGAATGTGTTCATCTGGTCCCCTTGGTCGTGTATGACACCTTATTCTTTGTCGGCCGGCCAAAGCAGAAGGATATGGGAAATTAATTCCGCTATCAGGCAGGGGAGATGTGCTCGCTGATTCCCTGCAACAGTGATTGGTCTACTGATGTATGTCACTATGCTGAGTGTTGTGTTGTCATACAAGACTGAACCACGACAGTATGTCCTAATGATGTGCTGCATTTAGCACTACGGGAGGTCTACAGAATCAAAGCAGAACTCAAGGATGGATGGCGTTGTGTCTTTCCTAACTCAGCTTGAAGCCACAAGATGTAACACTAATTTGAGAGAAAATTAGGTTTTGATGAGATCTACCTTGTGCTGAATGTACTGATATTATAACTTGCTATTTTATAAAGCAAATTACAGTATGATCAGGTTGTATACATAATGTGAGCTCACCTTTTTATTTAAATGTTAAGGCAGTTTTAATATTTCCTCGTACTATTGCTGAGGTAATCAGGATACTCTAGTGTGGAGGTTGTCAACTACAGCTAACATGTTGTGGATTTATATCTTTGACAACCTCATTAGAGCAACATGCTTCTTATACAATACTTGATCTCAATAGATCTGAGTAGCTGATCTCATAGGCTATTGTAGTATGCTGAAAATTAGCCATAAAACCATTAAACACAGTGAACATCTTTGAAAGTTATAAATAATTTTGTTATCAGAAGTAATTTAACTGAACATAGTGTGTGAGTAAACAAAGTTGAGGAGCTTGCAATCTAGAGAAGACAGCCAACTGTCAATGTCGGCCAGGCATTATGAAATATTAAATATTAAAATAAAATTAATTTATATGAAATATGAAATATGTAATTGGTGTATTATTTGCATAGCAACCAAATATTTGTTTGATTTGAAGTTGCAGATTATTCCCTAAGAGTAGTGGCAGCCTATATAGTACATAATAACTTACCACCCTAAAAAATACTATCAATCTAAACACTGATATGTACAGTAAGTGTATTCCCTGTTAACTTAGGAGAAAAGCATCTACTAAATGTATAAAGTGTAAGTACTGGCACATTGTATACAGTACATTATGGCTGGAGTGGGTACTAATTGCAGTTGACTTAATTCAGGTTACATGTTGCAACATGCTCATTTGGCTCTAAAAATGCAGACCAGAGCCATAATAACTGTACAAATCAAACAAAATGGCTGCTATCAACAGAACCTCTCAGACATTGTTTGCCCCAGTTGTGGCCCAATCTGGTAGCATGATCTAGGCAGCCATGTTGGAGTGCTCATCGCAGTGGGAATGTTGCCTGTTGGCTTGTTGACCTCCCTCTCCATTTACAAGTAAAGGCTGCCAATCTGCAGCAGGCTAGTAGTAGGCAGCCAGAGCAACAGCAGAACAGGCCTACTGAGTCTGTACACACACACAGTGGTAACTATAGTCATATATTAATCCATCTTATCTTTCAGGTGGAAACACAAGCATGTGCATAGCTATGCAGCTCCAAAACATACACGTACTGTGGAGCCCCGCCCGGACATACTAGGGGTGGAGGTCGTATCTGAGCAGCTGTAGCTGCTCCAGGTTGGGTGGTTCCCCGGCTGCAGGCAATATGGTAAGAGAGCAAGACATGAGGAGTGGTGGGGAAGGAAAACGGAGAGAAGATGAAAAAGAAAGGACGAAGAAAAAAAAAAAACGGAAGCATTGAGAGAACAAGGACAAATATTGGAACCACGAGGACTCTGACATTGTGGTGTTGACTTCTGGGTAATTGTCTTTTAAACCCTAACCTCCGTTTTTGCCCCAGGACCGCTACCCTGAGGACCAAGCAGAAGGCACCATTGGACCGCTCTCCATGTCCTCATAACTTTAGGTTAATATACGCCATTGCTACTCCAGCACAGCCCGTGTCAGCCTGCAATCACTGCCATTGTTGAGCACAGTGAAGCGGAGCTGCCACACACACACACACACACACACAAACAAATACACAACATGAAAGCCTAAATACTGAGGGTACGGTTAATAACAACTTTAACGCTGAAGTGCATTCGACATTGTTGCATGAGTGGATTGCTGCTTGAAACACCCACCTTCCAATAACACTTCATAAAAGCTTGACAAAAATAGACGGGCCTAAAGCCAAGCATCAAGAGGGAGATCAAGGCCTTCCTAGAGATAAAAAAAAAAAAGGTGTTTTACAATTCTCATTGCCAGCACTTCATAACTAACACCCATGCTATGGTTTGTACTGTATGCATATTCTTGCTGCTGGCTCCTCAGTGTGGGCTGTACAGTATGCCACCCCACCCCACAACAGTGAAGCACAGGGGCTTGTGAAAGTGACCAGGCTTATCTAGGCTGGCCAGTGTGCCCCAGGCATGGTGCACGCACTCCTCAACTGTGGCGGGAGAATCTCTCTGGAAGAGAATGAGGAGTGCTGGTCTCAATTGTCAGGGGATCGTCTTGCTGGAGTGTGTGTGCGTGTGTGTGTGTGCGTGTGCGTAACACCCACAATTCATGCACACAAATCAACAACACGCAAACGCACCGGCCTTTGCCTGCCATTCCCTCAGGCGTCAAAGATGAAATGGCGATTATGGCAGGTTTATCCTGATGTCTATGATACAGACGCTGATGGAAGTCAGTGCGTGCGTGCGTGCGTGCGTCCGTGCCTGCCCCATGCTGTCCAGGACCGCTGGCGTAGGACGCTGCAGCTGAAGATGAGACGTGGCGTTTTGAGCGTGACAAAAACAAGGGCCAGGGACAAACCACTAAAACAATGTGTTTGCGGAGAGAGAAAAGAGCAAGGAATGCTAAAATTGAGAAGAAGTGTTGTCATTGTTATTACTCCCACCATTAAGGTAAAACAATGAAGAGTACATATGAAGCTCATGATGTGTGCATCACTGTATAACAAGACTTGTTTCTTGGAGGTGTGTTGCCATGGGGACAAGTCTGCTGGGACAAGTCTGTGGGGACACACTTCTGTGTAATCTTCTCTGCATCCAACTAACAAAGAAACTGTCAACACAACAGGACTGCAGAACCCAAGATTCATGTGCATGTTTTAACATTTTAACATAACATGCACATATGCACAGTATATAGTGGTAGGAACTGGCCGGTTCAACGAATCTAATTTATATAGACTGTCAAATAAATTACAAACAAATCATGTAACTTGAAGGAATTAAGACAAGCAATTGCCTAATGCTTTTATCTTGGATTTGCAGCTGTAAGGGGCTCTTTTTAAGTATTTACTTAAGTACAAAAAACATCTACTGCTTCTTTTGATAAAAATAAAAAATAAATACAGTATACTGTATACTCTGTCAATGTAATTAATACAGACCAAGTAAATAGTATTCCCGTCAGCAATTTTAAGGAATTTCAAGAAAATAAACTTAGCTCATAAGAGAAAACACAAAATATAAATACAAATTACTAGTCTTTTTCATCCAAAATGGTGTTATGCTGGATCCTATTAAACATACCCGTCAGTTTCACTATGGCAGTATATAATTTACAAATACACTTCACTACATGTGGAAAATGTCTGCCCTGCTTATTTGAATACTATGTTAGATTGTTTGCTTTATACATTGGTATTCTTGATTTTGAATATGTATATAAAATGTAACAAAAGTGGGACAAGAAAACAGAATGTATTAAAGGTTTGAACATACAGTAACACAGATTAAAGTACAACTGCAACCAACAAAGGAAACTATGTCTTAACCCTAACTGTAAAACCTATAAATTCATTATTAAATCAATAACTAATTAAAAATGTTTTCTATTAACTCTGAGGTTTAGATCTCTTTTGCAGTAAGAAACACTTTAAAAGTATTCCTGATCTTGAAAACAAGGGTATTGTTCGAGTTTTCCTAAATGTCATTATAATCTCAATACTAAATTTGAACATGCAGTTAATATTGCTGTGACCTCTTCACTTGCCCGTGATTATTTCAAACCCAACAAGCACAAGACAAATGTCTACTTCAGGCGATGCTATTACCTACTGCACACTGCTGCTGTAAACAAATGTGAACAGTGCATTGCTGTGCATGTTTTGGCTTCCATACACACTATGAGGAAAAAAGTCCAGTATACAAATCCAGTACAGTACTGGTCTTGTCTGAAGTGAAACATGATAATTAATTGCTTGTTTCTGTCACCCAACCAAACATGAACTCTAATCAGCTATGGTGGCCAGGACGAATGGAAAGTAATATTGCTGCTATGCTGGATTCTGCTCCAATCCCTAAGCCAATAGGGGAACAGAGTCCCAGACACAAACACAAAAACGGGTAAATAACCAGTGGACCACACGAGCCAACCCAATGCTGTCCCTTGCCAAGGACAAAGTGAACCATCCGCCACTGAAATCTTTTGGAAGGTCTCCATCTACAACATCAAACAGTGCCTGAATCAGAATGAGCTGTTTAATCCCTTTAGCCTGATGTGCTAGGGCGTGCAGGTAGTATGGATTACCCGGAATGGCAAATATTTCCCTCGCTGTCTCCTTTCCAGAGTCGTGTGTATGTGTGTCTAGACTAGTGTGTGTGTGTGTGTGTGTGTGTGTGTGTGTGTGTCTAGACTAGTGTGTGTGTGTGTGTGTGTGTGTGTGTGTGTACAGTCATCATACACATACAGACACGTGTTGGCAGGTGCATGTCGTGACAGTTAAGCAATGAACCAACGCAGGCCACAACATTGCTTAGTGATGTTAATAATTAAAGGATGTAGACATGTTACACACTGTGCTTTACCTTGGACCTGCTAAAGTATTTTTGCTGAAAGGGGGTCTTCATTACCAGGTTCCCTCACTAGCTGGGTTTCTGGAATCTTTCTAATTTAATATTTTGGGTTACCTGTTTACATGGGATGTCATCTAATCTGTTTATGTGCACGGTAGCAATTGATCGAAATCGATGTTAAACATTCACACATTATGACTTGGTAATGTAACGTGTTCGGCTAGCAAACATGCTAAAACCGGCTAGCCCAGTGGTTCTTAACCTGGGTTCGATTGAACCCCAGGGGTTCGTTGAGTCGCTCTCAGGGGTTCGGCAGGGGTCAAGACACACACAGTATAGCCCGGTTCACACTAGCAATGTCGGGCCGTTTTTGTCGATGTCAAAAAATTGCTAAGAAAGCCTTTGAGATACCGTTTGTTACAATGTATCTTCAATCCTTTTCAAATATGGTAGACATGATAACTAAGAAAAGGAACAGACTTTGTTGCAAAAATGATTTGAGTGTGGCACTTGCCAAGGTGAAGCCGCGCATTTCTGAACTTGTATCTAAAGGGCAACAGCAAAAGTCACATTGATTTGCAGTAAATAATTAATTGAGTTGTTTTTGTGTGAAATTCATGTTTTATTGGTTTTGTTCTATGAACACAGTGATTTTCTGTGCAACTAATGCATGGTTAATTTTGTGCACAAATACAATATATACCTATGTTTTGAAGAAATCATATTTAATTCTTTCAATTACGACGGGTTCAGTGAACGCACTGATGAAGCTTGCAGGGTTTAGTAACTCCAATAAGGTTAAGAACCACTGGGCTAGCCTCTAGATGTAGGCACGACGGGAGAGTGAGACTATTTGTGTAACCGGTGGGGAGAATTACCCTACGGCTTCAGACAAAGTTACCGTACTAACTCCCATTCACTTATTTGTGTCTAGACAATTGTTTTATCTAGACTTGTAGGCTATAGTGTGCACCCTACCGGCACCACACACAACAACATTAGCGTAAGGCATGGGCAGAAGAACGCACCAAGGAAGTAATCAAGTTTAATCATTGACATTGTGGAATTCTTCTTTCAATCGGAATGGGTTAAACCTCTCTGCTTCGGAATTACATTTAAATCGGGTTTGGCTTTTCTTTTCCGATTGAGGTGTTTTATGGAGCATTTTATTTCAGGTTGCGCTTTTAATTAACCCAATTCCAATCGGAATTATTACCTATAAACGTACATGTAAACGCAGTCGATCACAGAAAGATTCAGATTCAGCTTCCCGCCCACAACACAGTGCCACATATTCAGAGTGAACATAAGCCTTGCAGAGTATGCTGACGTGATACCCTTCCCCTAGGCGAGGTGTGTGATGAGATGCAACAGCACCTATTGTCAGGCTACATATATTAGTGTCATGCCTTGTGACAAGCGAAGGTGTTTTCCTTAGACTCAAAGAAGATGTCCACGTGAGATGGGCATCTTCTGCATGAGTGTCAGCAGTGTGTCAGCATTACAAATACACAGTCCATGTGAGGGAATGCAGAGTTGAGGCTGGAGATGCTCAAGGAAAGGGGAACGGGTTTCAGAGAATCACTAAACATAGCAACCAAGCCAGGTCAGTGACCAAGGTTATTGTTTGGGGGAATAATAGCACTGAGTTTGGCTACATGTAGATGAGCTGATTATTGTTACTGCAGATGACTTGATTGGAGATCACTTTATAAAATTAAATGCCAGTATAATTTCTGATCGATTATTATTTTATGATGGGTGTAAAATGAATTTCTATAAATGATATGGTTTAATATGAATAAAAAAACAAATTATATTGTTAATACAATATACAATATTTGAGTACTATACTGTAGTGTAGGTTTTTGATTAAGGTAATTGCAACACTTTATGTCTCATTATGTCACATCTTGCATGGGCATGATATAATATAATGTATTACGGGTGATCGACTAAGCATTATAGCGTGAATGACAACCGGTGCAACATCATGTATTATTTAAATGAGAAGTTTGCGTGTTTTAACAACATGGAGAGTCGGGACGCAAAGCAGTCTGACCGTAAGCGCAAACGTACATTCAGTACGATGGAATTTGAGGTTGGTGGAAAAGACAAATAAACATATCAGTGAGCTACAGCAGATACAGTATCTCACAAAAGTGAGTACACCCCTCACATATTTGCAAATATGTGAGCATATCTTTTTATGTGACAACAA
>JAODLL010070735.1:0-16724 GCA_026546735.1 Forbesichthys agassizii | reverse complement strand
ACAACATGTGTGTGTATGCGTGCGTGTGTGTGTGTGTGTGTGTGTGTGTGGGGGGAAGGTGGTAGGGGGTTGGGGAGAGAGAAAGAGACAGAGACTGAGAAAATGAGGAAATAGTGAACTCTGACACAGATTGTGGCTTTCTAATGAGGCTGAACTTCCCATGAGTTCCTAAAGTCCCGCGCTAAATGACACATCCCCGGTGAGGAGGGGAGGGGGGCCATCAATGGCTCTGGGAGCACACTGGCAAGACGGGCAGAGGGAAAACAGCTCCAGTGGAGTTCAGGAGCGTGTTGGGTGCGCGCAGAGAAACCCAACTCTCTCCTCCAATAAGTGCTGTCCGTGTCCACTCGGCACTATTATGCTCTCTGACAGTGTGTTTCCAGCGTTCTCGCAGGAGCTACTTAATTGCGGTGGAAGGCTAGTGGAGCATTAGCATCCCACCTGGGTTACATTTTCTGGGGGGTTATTTTTGGAACTCTAGTCTAGTCGTGTGCCACCAGCTGGCCGGCGCAGTGTTCCCATTAGCATTAGCATTTCCTGCGCGTGTGTTCGTTACGCCTGGTGTGTGTGTGTGTGTGTGTGTGTGTGCGCGCGCGTGCCAAGGGTGGCGTGGGTTGTTTTATTTATGTGTTCGTTGTGTGTAACTGTGTGCGGTGCATATGCTTGTGTGTGTGTGTGTGTGTGCGTGCCTGTTTTCCCGGCACTGACTCACTCCACTGTAATCACAGAGGGTATTATCACTGAAGGTGGCTAAAGACGTGCAGCATCGAGACACGAGCGCCATCGCCGGTAGAGTCTCTCACCACCAGGCCGTCATTACACTCTATTATTTCTGATGATGTATATTCAACACTTCTGCCAAGTGAGCTGCGCTGCCGAATATTTATATCGCTGCTGCTCGCCCCTGCGGGAGAGACAGATTGTCTCGTCTTAAGGTGGGTGTGGGAGGGGAGGGGGGGGGGGGGGTATGCAGGGGTACGGGGTGTATAGGTGATGTTACGGTGCCAAAGTCACTTAATCACCATTTGCACGCAGGCAGATGGCCACGGGCACACACACACACACACACACACCGGGCACACGGTGGTCAGACACCTGAGGAGGCATTGAACAGACATTAGCGCTCGTCCATAGGAAAGGTAAAAACCTATTGGAAGCGTGACTGTCCCGCCGCCCTCCATTCAAAGCCCTCGCTCGCGGACTCTGTGCCGGTAATTCCTTCGTTTGTCACATATTCCAAAACTCACCCAAGGAGGCAATGGAGGAGGAGGCTTATTTCCCAATGACGTGCACGCGCTTATTGGGTTTATAGCAGGTGGGAAATGAAAATTGAGCTCTGTGCTGATTTAACTTAAAATGGTGCTCCGAGGGAAAGAATTGGTGCGTGGGCTGATGGCTGTATATGTATATGTGTGTGTGTGTGTGCTTGGCTTGCATATGCATGAGCATGAGCCACAAAACCAAATCCTGCCCCTACAAAAAATCTGCCCTGGCCCACAATAACATTAAGCCTGATGGGGCTTACTGATATTGCTCCCATATTCCTAGCAGACTCCCCCTGCACTGAACACAAAGTGTCCCTTAAGGGCACGTCCACAGAGCTCTGCACAACTGTTTTTGATTAAATCCCGGCTCTCTTGATTGACCTCTGAAAGCTGTGATAGGCTCGGTTGCTCAGTCACCCCATGTGTCCAGCGTATACACGTCCAACGTAGAGGTGTACATACAGATTTAAAAGAGCCAGTATGGGCAATGTAGCTCCCACATCAACAGAAGTAAACACATTTCTAAACTTTCATGTTTAGGCTGAACATCATATCTTGGGTCTGGGGAATAAGGCGCTCTTCTAACTTTGTCAGTAGCGAAGATCATCTTTTCATCTCATTTAATGGCGGGCCTTTGATGGGACTGTTAACTGTCGGTGTTAAATAGAGCAGGAACAGAACAACGCATGCCAGCAGAGGAATAGTCCCTTGACATAAAATAAAATACTTCACATTGCATGCCGCACACTAGAACACAGTTGTGCCAATTGATGATTCTATCCATTATTAATCACACCCTTAGTCACATTAATACTTCATAGCTAAAAGTGGTCACATGAATCAGATTCCCTTTTTTGTAATATTGGGGATAAATGAGAGCTAGTAGAAATAAATAATGTTTAAGTGTACAAAGCTAATTCGTTAGGATCAACCTAACATGAGAACAATTCCACAACTTATAAAAAAATAATTGAAGACATGCTACTCAGTATAGAAGAGGCAACAGCGTGTTATTTAGCAGACACACACGCACTTACCAAACACAATGAGGCGGGTGTGCGTGTCCGTGGAGCCCAGTGGATTCTGGGCCGTGCAGCGATACATGGAACCGTTGAGGTCGGCCGGTACCCTCTCCAGAATCAGTTCCTTCCCTTCCCTCTCGACGCTTCCGTCCAGAAGACGCCCCCCTACCCGTGTCCAGGTGAACAGGGGCTCTGGGAACACCTCATTCTATCATCACCCAGCAGCCAGGTGGGATGAGGAGAAAGGGGAGGAGAAGGTGAGACAATGGCGCAGGAGGAGATTGCGACTCAGCCGAGGGATTGTGAGAAAAGGAACATGAATGCAACAAGCTATCGCTCCACCCCACGTGCCAAGGCAATTCAACAGTGCGCATAAATGATTTTGCTTTCACTTTAAAGCAGGTTCTTTACCCCACTTTCATGAGCCCTCCAGAGAGGCCCTCACAAATAAGAAGTATACCGAAGCAGTATTTCATTGTGTGTCATGGTCTACAAACCTCACGGTTCTGTTCCTATCATGGTACTGGGTCACAGATTTTGGTTCAGTATGTGGTGACAATAAACATTGCCCATTTAAATGAAAGTACATTATTGGGTAATACTTTAAAGAGCTATAATGTTGGTTGTGTTTGAGTGTTATCAACTGTGACAGAACATATCGTACAGCCAGTGCTACTGGGTATGCTACTGTACTGCTGTGACTTACAGTATTTACAGCTAACAAGAGGTTTAATAGCAGCACAAACTTCTGCAGGCCTCAAATATTGGCCTCAAAAAGTGAGCACGCACGCACGCACGCACACACACAATGACAGGCGGGTTGAAACTGATGGCAGAGGTGTTTTAGTGCAGACGGGTATTGAAGGGTCGGCAGTGCAAAGTGGTTGTTCAAGGGGACAGACACATCATTGTTACATCAGGAGCATATAATAAGACACAGGATACACAGGCTAAGAGCATGATGTACGGTATCTGTTAATTCAGATATAGCACACTCTTTACACTTAAATACTGTAGCTGTTATCTTGCATGTGTTGCTAAAATGCCTGTCTGTGCAGCAATAATGGAACAATGAAAAATGTACCATATTTTTCTGCACTCTACTGTGTTGCAACAGATCAAAGGGTTCAGACACTTATATTTTCTTTGTTTAAAAGTCCTCCAATTTCTTTGAAGTGTATGGGAGAACATAAGTCAGAAAAGTCTGGTTGACTCTAACATATTTTAATGGAGTGAGAAATCTTCAATGACACAGTGAATTGTCACAGCGGCTACTAAGCTGGTGTAAATCGTGTAAACTTTCAAAATGAATGGCTCCAGATTTACACAAGACAGCAGGGAAATAGCTGGCTGATCCAGGACACGCTCGCAGCAAAGGTCACATAAAAAAAAAAGAAAAAAAGAAACTGGAAGGTCTGCAGTAAGTGAGAACTTCATCTTACATATCCCCAATGGCCTATGGAGCCCACATTATGAAGCTAGGCGCCACTATAGGCATCAGTGTTTAATCTGGTACGTATGTGTTAACACAGTGTGGAGGAGAAAAATCATGAATTGTATTGTGACAACGCATAATATACCTGAAACAATACAACTGGAGGGGATACTGGTAACTTTCTTTTAATCATAAAATGAGAAAGGCAATAGAAGTAAAAAATAATGCATCATGACAGACATTCTTATCTATTTGTGAAACCCCAGAGCCTGGGTCCAGTGAAGGATATGGGAGATTTGTTTTATGATCAATCTCCAAGCACCAATGCTTTGTCCTGCAGAAGGATCTGGTCGGCTGTTTGCACTGTCAAGCCTGTATATAGTAACCATTCTTATATACAAAAATTGTCCCCAATAAAGCTAAAAGCAGCAGGCGTAAATATGCACATACACATCTAGGTGGTCTAACATAAAATGTGCATTCGTTTTATGTTGAAATGTGAAAAACAAAAACAAAAACAATTGAATTTGCAATAAAACTGCCGTGCAGACATGCCTGTTGCTTAGAGATTCCTCAGGTACAAAGTGACAAAGGCTATTAGCATGTCCTATCAGGATTATCCACATCCTCCGCACCTGACAGCCTTCAAGAGAGCTCCAATGTGTCATCCCCTGTGATGGAGATAGGGATCATCCACAGGCTATTCAAGCTAGGGACACGTGGACGTTTATTCAGCAGGGAACGATAGTGACACGAAGACAATCTCCTCGCATTTATCTCCCACTCTCTGAGGTTCCCTAGCAAAGGAACTACAGCTCCTATAGCACCGCTGGCTTATAACGACATGGGCAATAACAGGGCAAAAGAACAACAGAGAGTTCACTTATTCCTAAACAATTGGATTTGTTTGAGAGTATTCATTTTGAATTTACAAAGTACTATACCCTGAGGCTATAGGGAGTACAAACACAAATCAAGCTGAAAGGAGAGGAATATTTCCGTAACCTGAGAATGTTCTTTCACAACCTGCACGTGCGCAACAGTTTCAGAACTTAATCACCACCGGTTTTGATGTGCTTATACTTTAAACCCTATGCAATTACATTTCAACAACGCCGGAGCAGTTCACAACGCAGCCAACCGACGTAATGTGCATCCCACACACCTAAGAATGTCTATGGCATATAAGAGTGGTCAATATAGCGCATGAGTCAACAGGCTTGAGCGTACACGTGCGCCGCTCTCCTCCTATCCCGGACTGAACCCGGCCCTCTGGTTTCAAGCAACCCCATGCACTTACCCCAAGCGATCCTACCTGGAATCCTTGCACAGTGATGCGTACCGTGTCCCCCACCTTTGCCTTGGCAGGGGACATCAATAGTTTAGGGCCTTTAGGAGCCGCTGGAAAAGAGAAAACGGAGAGAAACAAACGGTCATTCCAGTGTGCTGCAAGAGCAAATCCTGCAGGACGTGGGTTTTTTTTTTTTAGGTTTTTTTTTTTAGAAACAAATACAATTTCCTGTGGAATAAGGTCATGGGGCGAGGGGTGAGGGACCTGCAGTTCTTTCATCCAAAGGGCTGTGCTGGATTTATTCCCCCCCCGGAGAGAAAAGGGACCGAATTGGGTAGACACTCATTACTGGAGGAGAATGGGAGTGCGCCGGGTGGAGTGTGAAGGCGGAGAGATAAGGAATGCTCAGGGAACTAATTCCCCTGTTTGATGTGGACGGCAGCCCCCTAGATGGCTTTCATTTGGAACATGGAAAACAATGGAATGTCGGGGCAGTTGGCAGTTTGGTGGGGGCAGGGGGGTACTATAGAAGAGCCAGCGATTGTCCACTGGTACAAAGGCAAATATAAAACAGTCAGATATATTTACATATTATTACAAAAAGGTGAGGGCATTTATAGCGGTTCAAGGAAAAACACATTGTGCATTCCTGGTAGCTTGTGGGGTAAAGCTGAGCTATGTTCCACATAATTTGGGTTGATATGCTCACATATGCATCGCATGCTATGTGAGCCCATTTGCTACACAATGAAGTTGCTGTACAATAATAGATGCATTTAAAGCCAAGGGTGTCTTATTAATAATTTCTGTGCACTATAAGAGCTACAGTATGCAATTAATATGGATCAAACACTCACTATAAATCATTAAGTGCTTGCTTTTATTGATGAGCTAAACTAAAGAATGAATAAATAAACAAACAGATAAATGACCTCTACCTTTAGCCATGAATCGAACCACAAACTGTCCACTGCGTCTAATGAAGCACTTTCTTTTATCTTAGCCAGCTATTGTCTCAAAGAGTGCACCAGTCTACGAGTTTCGTATATGTACGTTGCATACATACTCTATCAAGTTGTTTTTCAAACAACACAAATATCATATACATTTCTCAAGACAATCACTTGCATCCAGATGGGCGTGGTTCATTACATGGACGGAGATCCAAGATTACTAACGGTATATAGAGAGAAGTTAGTATTGGAGTGACTTCAACCTCTTAATGTATTTGGGCCCCTCCCACACTGGCTCAAACCCAGAGCTCCAGCATGAGGTGAATGCTACCAGGGAGGCTAAAGCCCACGGGCTCCGCTAGTACAATGTCTCTTGAGTTGTTGCAGACGGAGGCTTACTTAGCTTAGTAAACAGCTGCACCTGCTATACACTGTTACAATTAACACAAAGACATAATTTTAATTTCAAGGAAAAATATACAAGGACATCATTTTAATTTCAAGGAAAATACGCACAACGTGTTTGTGTAACAACAAAGAGAAATGTGCTATGGGTGCTATGGGACGTCTTCGAGCAGAGAACAGGATACGTTTGACCTATTTATACATATAAATTAATATAATTAAATTCAAAGACATAATGTGAGTGGTCTGGCATGGCTGAGCGTGCCATGCTAAAGACGGATGTCATTTTGCAGGCTGGTCTTGGCATGACGGTGCAACGCGCATCTCTTTACCTCCCACATGCTAACGGAAGAGTATTTTTAAATATTGGTGTCATGGCGTCTCATAGAGCTGGCAAAGGCATATGGCGCGGGTGCATGATGGCTGATATCTGGGATTGGCTCCAACTGCGACATTTGGCTTCCTACACATCACCACCCTTGATTAGGACAGCATGCAATATGATGGACATGACACAGCGCTCGCCTGTGGAGGCAGCCTCACGGAAGGAATGGGGGAAGCTGTGGGCTGTGGCCCTAGAACGCTGTCACCCATAAGATGGGGGAGGGGGGTGACCCGCCAATTTACAGCATGGAACTGTATCGCTTTGGAAAGGGTCATAGCACAAACATGCCCGCCAGGAAAACAACTGTGTACCCTGCATCAGGTGTGCTTTTATACAGAGCCAAGACACCAGCCGGTCTACTCAACTGCATAATAGAATTGTGTGGCAGCAGATACATCTCAAGACAAAGCTAACCTGTAGTATTAGCTGGGTGACCGCCTTCAGTGAAGAGAAAAGAAACAACAACCCAGGAGAGTTATACACCGCTAAGGTCTGTCTGCTCGATCACCGCATTATGAGCAAACACTTGTTGTTTTTTTTTTTATATATTTGACCTAGAGAGTAAACAAAGCTAGGTAAACAGAAAGATGGCTGAGTTATGGATGTGGAACTGAGCTGCAGGTGGATATAGATCAAATAAAGACCTATACACATTCATGTGCACACACACACAAGCACATGAGGGCACACAACGAAAGAATAGCATAAACATGTAGGTGTTGTGGAGGTTTTAGACATATTAAATATATATAAAGGCAAACATGTATCATACTTTCCTGGAATTGAGCAGCTGCTTATATATTGCCCAGAGAAAAAAAATGATGGTGGCCATAAAGGCCCAAATGCGGTTACAGCATGGGTGTGAAATGAAAATATTATGTTTTGTAAATGCTGATATTGAATAATAGGCACGTTAGCCCAGAGTAATCTAGGGCCAAACGCTGTTTAAAATATTTAGGTGCATTGCGCTCATGAATTCAATCTGAGGGTCTAGACTAGCTGTGGCTTGGAGCTGGTAGCGGTGCAGCTCCCAAGGCCTATTGGGTCAGACCAGTCCATTTGTAAGACAGGCACGATGCCATTCATGAATATTCATCAAGTGTAATACAACACTGGCTGGCTATCAGACTGTTGCTCAGTCTCATGTGGCAATATTACATTTCTGAAAGATGTATTACTTATGGGCACTAGAAAGACATTATTTTCATTTCCTGAGCAACCTCACCTGAGAAAACTTAACATTGCATGCGTCGTAAGTGGGATCCCATGTTAAATTAAACCACTTACAGCACAATAATGATAAGGGCCAGACTATGACAGCAAAGCAACTCCTGAGGTGCGTTTGTTCTATTTAATGAAATGAAATTAGCGATTAACAATTAATTATTGCTGTTAAGTCCATTCTGTGATCTAAGACCATTTAGACATACAGTAAGACTAGGGGTCTCATTTATTTTTTTGGGTTGCTGTCTTGTAGGAGTGTCCCAGACTCATTTTCAAATGTTATTATTATTCATACCCTTCCTTTCTTCAAATCATAAATCAGAAAAGTGCTCACAGATGTATAGAGAAATACACAGAGCAGCGAGTTACGGTAATACTGACGGTACTTTTTCACCTTAAAAAATGGTTAAAATCCTTGTTTTTGTATTTCCCTTATGAGAACCCTGAAGTGTACTATATTCAGCTTGTCCATGTTGTTCATATCAGGTATGCGTATATACAGCATACTGTCTGGACTATATATACACTTTATTTCATGCATGTGCAGAAGCTAAGCATTTGTATGGAAAATAGAAGATTAAGCACCCCATACTGATTTTAATGATTTTGTTTTTGCGCTATGATGATTCGACAGCAGGACTTGTTGCTAAACCACATCGTCCGAAAGAAAGTCGGCTTGATTTCAAGAGCATTTCATGGTAAAATAAAGGTTTAATAATACATTCATTATTGAATAATTAGTCCAATCAAGTATCATTAAAGTGCTTTTGAATAATCGTGGTATATTGTTTTGAATCTTTCATCCCACTTTTTTTTTTGTTGCTTTTGCACTATTGTGACATTCATTTTTAGATTTATTTTAAGATTGATCTATCCCTAAGCAGATATCTGAATGCTTTGGATGTTGGTATACTCTAGGTGTGCTCTGATTAAGATCAACAAAAGCATATTTTCTTTACTTATATTCTCCTACTGATGAATGTTCGGAGATGTTCTTTCAGTCTATTGCCAGGAATAAAGGTAGTGATAAATGAATGACATTAAGAAACACATTGTCATAATATTAGTCTCTGACATTTAGCAAGAGTTTCATAAGACTCCGTTCCCTCTAGGGCTGTCATTTATTTTATATAAGAAGAACAAAGACAATTCTTTTATATTATTACCACTCGTGCTCAGTTGTTAGCAGTATACTGTCATCGTTTCGTAATCGTCCTAACTTTCCACTTGAATCAATTCAGTCTTCACCTCTCTTTCTCCCCCACTCTCTTTACCCCTTGCCTTCTTACCGCAGCTATGTTTTGCGCCTGACTTCAATATGTCAGACTCTTTCTCATCCCTGTCTATCTTCCTTGTTTCTTTAACCTTGCCAGCTGCAAAAAAACAGGCTATCCACATGTTGAGGGTGGTGGGCCCCATCTACAATAAGGACCAAAGATGTTCAGTAGCGCAGGAAGAAGAACATTTTTACCAAAATGAAAAACAAGGGAATGGGGCAAACACTGACAGCGAGACAAAGCTTGTCTTCTCAAAGCTCCTTCTCTTGCATTCCGCCAAAAAACCTGCATGTCGTCGAAGGTAGTGTGTGTGTTTATCGCGTCAGCTTGGGTGTGGCATGGCCTCTCCTGGAGGGTCACGTCAACACGGAGCCTTTGAAGTGTTAACGAGACGCGCCGGGAGTCGCCTTTGTTCCGAGAGCTGGCGCGTATCTGGGAACGCTCGCCGCGAAAGCGCCAACGCCGACTTCTCTCTCTCAAAGTGAGACTTCTCGGGTTCTGCCTTCAATATCTGCATCACACGCATCTTCTGCTTTGATATTTGCGGCCCTAAAAATATATAATCCCCACAGTTTTTTCTCTCCTTGAAAGAGATGTGATGAAAGTTAGAGGCCATCTTATCGTACAAAACACTCAGAGTGAAGAACAAAGGGTGAGGCAGAGAAGAAGGAGGGCCCTCTTTCAAATGATATAACGTTGGTCAGTGTATCTAAATTCCCATTTGACTTCTCTAATTTAGGCTGACTTTTTCAATAAGGGTAGTGAGTTTACTCAATCTAGCGACAGAAAGCTCGATGAATTGCCCTGTCAGTCACTCCGCGTTTTGCATTCGCCGCTAAGGCCACAATCTGCTCAGCTGTAACACAATTAAGCAGAATCAAATGAAAATCAGTGTTGTTCTGAGCACATTTGCAAAGGGAGACACAAGGGGGTCGCTTTGGCTTCCAAGCGAGGAGAGCGGGACGCGAGAAGACAGCCGAAACATTAGAGAGGAGACAGAATGACAGAAAGGACTTGGAGAGTGTGCGTTTATGTGTTTGTGCGACTATGCGCCCCGACTCACGTTCACCAGGGAACAAATTGGGAATAAGCGCAGCGGAGATGAAATGGGTATTGAAGACAGAGGGGGGAACGTGTCAGTCTCACCCAGTGTGACCTCTGTCTGCATGGGCATGGACAGTGCCGGGTGCTTGACCTCGCAGCTGAACAGGGCGTCGTTGTCCAGCTGCGGGTTGAGGGTCCAGGTGAGTCGGGCTTGCACCACCACCGAGCCGTCGCTCTGGGGCAGGTGGGTGTGGCTGAAGTAGTACAGCGGGTCGCTACTCTGCACCCAGCGGGGGAACTCTCGGCTCACCACCGTCTCCGGGATCACCTCCGTGGCCGGGCTGGGCTCGTACGCCTGCTGGCCTTGGGTGTGGGCGCGCCGCGGGCTCTCCGTGTACAGGCGGGCCGACCGCCCCGCCGGGTCCAGCAGGGAGAGGGATCGCTGAAGCTTGGTGTCGTCCGTGTCCCGGTTGATGAGCGGCCGGGCGCCGCGGACGCCCGCCGAGCCCGCCCCGGCCTCGGCGGCGGACGGGTGGATGTAGGAGATCACCTCGATCAGCTCTCCGTCCCGCTTGAAGTACACCTGTGCACAGATACACAGACCGTGAGGCACCATTAGAGTCACACACACTGTATAAATGCATTATTTACTTTATACTCGGCTTGCTCTAGTATTCACCTTACTCTGCAGTAAAAACTAAATGGCAGGATTCTAATTGAATGTGCGCTGCCTGGTGATTTCATTACACCTTCAGGCATTCCTTTGGTGTTGCTATTCTGACAGACAGATCTTCTCTTTTTTATTTTATCAGGGTCTTTTTATGCTCCGCATTGCAATGCGCCTCCAAACATGACCGAAAACAGTAAAAGGAAGACACTTAATCCAATCGTCCACTTCCCAAATACCAGACATACCTATATAAACATTATATTATTATTATTTTAGAAATACATTAAAGGAGAATACAAAACAATAATGGAACGACAGGTAACGATTGTTACATGCTGTCAACTTACATATCCTCAACGAAGGTTAAGAAAGGCTGCCAGCTAGTGTGACATGTCCTAGTAGACCATCTCTCATCTCCAATTTACGATAGGACATGTCGTCCCTGATCCAATGACTGTATGTCAAAGGAATAGCGGCTTACCATTTAAACAATATCACTCCTGGCCAGGGAGAACAGAAAGCCAACATAATGATTTTCCACCTACTAAGAGGGCTATCGATTGGGGCCACACCAAACAGTACAATGCATAGGGACGGCTGTACCCCTGGCGCCTGCTTGCATCGATCACATGTGGGCTCTATGATCTCAGAGTCTGACTTTAGACCAGCACTGGCAGTGACTCATGTTAAATGGAACAATGCCATGCCTAAGACATATGGAAGAATTATTTTGTACCAAGGTTCTGAAATTGATCTACATTTCCTATTTATCTTTAAGGTACAGGTGCAGCAGAGCGTCTCTTTTTTGCGTATGAAGACCATTTTTGTTATTAAAAATGCAATTAAGTATGTAGCAGGCAATGCACTCGTAAGAATTAAATTAATCTCTAAAGCTATTGTTCTAGCAAAAGTGCTTCCTTCTCCAACCACAAGGAACCAGAGAACAGCAAGGTGGAGACACACCCCATAATAATACATGTACAATGTATTCAGAATAGAATATAACAAGCTGTATATGCTATTTGCTAACTTTAATGATCTGCCCAGGATTTTAGAATGAGCGCGTGATTGAAAAAAGAATAGGCCTATACACATGTTGACATGTAGTGCATGATGAACCTCCTCCACAATCATGTCATGTCACAACCGTCTTGATATGAGGAATGCCGCAAACTATCCAAAATATGTTCTGTCTTGTGGTGGTACCCGTTAGTATTGTCTTACGTGCGGTGGAAGGATTCACAGGCAGCAACAGCTGCAACTTCAATAAAAGTTCTTATTTACAGCGCCAAATATTGTTTTGTAATACATTTAGCAAAACTACAGTATGTTTATGTTTTTGCATTGGATATCTGGTTCATTTTTGAGAATCTTAAGAAGAAGTTATTTCAAGTTTTATTCCGTTATTATATTCTGTGGGAATATAAATTATTTTATAGGGATATTTTGACATTTACTTCATTACAGAGATCATTTGCGTTAATTCATTTTATTAGTGAAATTCTCTCTTGCTTGATCGTTGTCCGTTATTAGTAGATGAGAGATGAACAGCAGTTTCCAATTAGTGCACACACACACACAGGAAGGCTATGTCCTTTTAAAAATAGCTCTGTCAAAGATGGGTACAGACGAGCCACAGTGCACACACAGCGGTGCAACAATAGCTCATTATGTTCTTTTAAATTAGCTTTCCAAAAACTTGGGCATCGATAGGGTGCAGGCTGTCAATACAACTGGTGACCACATCTACATCTATTTTTAACTAAATGGGACCACAGAGTCTTTCATGGAATGTTTCCCTGTTATCTTTTTGATTGAGGATTTAGGCTTTCAGCTAAATAAATACTTTTTGATGATGCATCAATGTCTATGTACATTATAGCCTGACAGTGAACATTAGAGTAAATTATAAACATAGCCTTGTAGCACATTCATATTTTACATGGTGCATGCATTCAATACCAACTGCCAGATCTGGATTGACCATTGTGCTAATTCAATAAACATCAGACGAAGAATACACATCAGCCCTAAATCCATAATAAACTCCCTCAGCTTCCAAACCTAGTAAATATCGTATCTCATTCCCTCGTCTACTGAACGATTTACAAAGAAAAGGGGGTGTTTCACTGAGTATTAAAACAGACCATTAATTATGGCAGCAGGTGGAGAGGAAGCGGCATGGATTAAAACGAATCACACACCTGTTCTGGAACGGCTGCTGGACAAAGTGGTGTGCATACACAATAACACCTGTGTTGGCTGTGTGTGTGTGTGTGTGTGCAAAGAATAATGATTCCTGACAACAGAGAAAACTTGGACAAACGTACAGGTTGTTATCATCGACCCTGACCGATGGCTGTCGTGCCTCTAAATCGCCAATGTTTTCATTGTCTTACTGTTTAGACAAAAAGGACCAATACATACATTTTAATCTGAATATGATAAGCATTGTTATTGTTATGATTAGCAATTCCTAGCAGTACAATGACATGCCTTTATGCATTGTGAAGTTGACTTTTTTCTTTCTGTGAACAGATGGATGAAAGTGGCACAAGTTTGCACAAGCTTGCTGGTTGCCAACCCTCGCTCCCAGTCTCACTAACATTCCCGATCCAAAGCCTATTTGGAAATGCAACAATGAACCTTTTCTTTTCCCGCACTGCCCCAAATACACCTTTATGGTAGCCATGATTAATAATCATGCCACTATCAAAAGAACAAGGCAATAATTTTCCTGGTGACATAATGATTCAACGAGAGAGCCTGAACACAACAGAATGAATAGAGGAGATAGGCGTGGAATAGAAGAGTGGCTATGACATAATCATCTCTCACAATATTACTGTCATTATCTTTTTCCTTTTCAATCAGCCATTGCTTGTGCTCTTATATTTTAATGCCGGTCACCACCAGGTAACTACTAATGTTTTATCCAGAGATCTTGCCGTGTAATGTTAGGCCATATTTTGGGTCATATGTAATCCTGGAACGTGCTAGCCACCCTTACATAGAGAAGAGAAATATCTTTTAATATGCCTCAATCCCAGAAGAGCAGGTGAGTGTATCCTTCTTTCTTCATTTATCTTGTTTTATTTTAGACTAATTAATTGTTGTAAGTAAACATACATTTTTTGTGAAAGAATGTTGCTACCTGATGTGACTTATGTAAAACCAAACTAAAATCTCTATGGGAAATTAGACAAGTAAATTACTTAACATACTTTACTTAACGTACTTGACGTAAATTAATTAGGACATTATTAATCACATCACACATGCTGCATACTGTACGGTTACGATTATACACAATAATGCTACAAAGTGTCTGAATAAATGCAGTGCCGTCTCTGTTGTGAGTGACTATTCACAAAAGGCTTGAAATTACAGTATATGACATTGAAAGGAGCGCTGACAACAGCTCATTTTGCAACAAGCCCCCGGGCAGCAGTACCAATGACTAAATGAGTTTCTTTAAAAAGCAAAGAGAGCTGTTTGAAGTTACATTCACAAAACACAGTGCAAAGCAGACACCCAAGAAAATACTAAGCTAATAATTAGGTTTTGTTACACAGCATGGCTGTGGACAAGAGCAATCCGAAACAAATGTTCAGAGTTTAAATGTTATATTTGTGGTCCTTGTTAAAAATTAATGAAGAATAGACCTCGTAAGTTGCTACTATATGTTAGTACCAAACACTATAGATAGATATGCAAGCAATAAATTCACAAAAGCTGCTGTTGTGTAAGACCTGATATTGGTCTGGATTGTATGGGAAAACAGCATGTAATTTAACTGCAGCTAAATATGTTTACTAAAAAAAAAAGGGGTTGACTTGAAAACAGAAATATCAATAGAGATACAAATATACGTAGATTGAAACATCTGTATTGGGACATGATCTTTGTTTTTTACAGGGTAATAAAGTGAATAGAATGAGGATATGACCAATACTGCCCATTACATTTTTATTCAAGTAAAATTATGAAACATTGGTCAGGCTAGCTTGTATTCCCTATTGGTTTAAGTGATATTGTAAGGACATATTCTAGTGTTGAACTGCATGGTGCACGGTTCATTTATTTTATTTTTAACACGACACTACTTATTCCAAATGTGTTCATACTGACATTAATTTACAATTACTGCAAAAAGTGTATTTGTTGAAAGCAAGGATTAGGCATCCTTATTATGCTATTGAAAATGGCAAAATATTTTAAACACTGATATTCTCCTCCATTATATGGGTTCATACTGTATAACCTCCTTGGTATTTTATCTGATTGCCTTGGGCAAGCTTATACAGTAAAACGTGACAGAGCAGGTAATGTATTGTGAAGTATAGAAGCATGTTGAGAAGACAATATCATCTGACAGAGTAGGCTATAGTGCTCCTGAAAAACGTACACATTGTTGCATAAAATCATCCACTGATTGATCCTAGACCTGTCTGCATTTCAAAGAAACGGCTTCTGCAACTTTAAACGTCAGTTCCACTTCGATTTTGTTTCACCTACATTGGCGAACAGTCTCCCACAATGCTTCATGCTAAAAGTCTGACAAACCTTGCATATTGCATATTTCAGGAGGTGTCAAACTGGCAACTGCAGAAGAGCACTACTTTTAGGGCTAAATCTGGTCAACTCGTATTGGAGGGGATATTTGCCCCTTCAAAGTTGTATCTTGTGGTTACTGCCCTATACTGTACATTTTGCAACACTGTTTACCCTCCCCTCAAAACATTACCTAATTGGCTCAAATTGAATGTACTGTAGACAAACAAAAGGTGACTTTAGATTGGTGGAGTAGGAGAAATGTTTAAGTTGGGGGGACCAAACTGTGAGTCTCAACTTTTAAGCCTATAAAAGTATATACTTGAAATATTTTGCATAATTTGTGTTAATCCTCTCCGGAAACCATCACTTTATCGTGGTGGAGAGGTTTGTGTGTCCCTATGATCCTGAGAGCTGGGTTGTCTGGAGCTTTGTGCTCCAGGTAGGGTCTCCCAAGGCAACGTGGTCTCAGGGGAGGGACTCCCCGGATCTAAACCAGAACGGGCGTTTGTTGTTAGACTTCTGTGCTAGTCATGGTCTGTCTTTAACAAACACCCTGTTCAAACATAAGGATGCTCATAAGTGTATGTGGTACCAGAGCACCCTAGGCCGAAGGTCGATGATCGATTTTGTGATCGTATCATCTGATCTGAGGCCGCATGTTTTGGACACTCGGGTGAAGAGAGGGGCAGAGCTGGCTACCGACCACCATCTGGTGGTGAGTTTGGTCAAGGGGTGGGGTAAGCCTCTGGACAGACCTGGTAAGCCCAAACGGGTAGTGCGGGTGAACAGGGAACGTCTGGAGGAGGCCCCTGTCCATGAGATCTTCAACTCACACCTCTGGCGGGGCTTCTCTTGTATTCCTGTGGAGGTTGGGGACATAGAACCTGAGTGGGAAATGTTCAACGCTTCCATTGCTGAAGCTGTGGTAAACAGCTGTGGTCTCAAGGTCTTAGGTTCCTCAAGGGGCCTCGAAATATGTTGTCCCGGAAGACTCTGCAGGCGGTTGCAAGGTACCGACGGGCCCGAAGGGCTGGAGCATCTGCCGTAGCAGAAGCAAAACAGCGGATGTGAGAGAGCTTCGAAGAAGCCATGGAGAAAGACTTTCGGTCGGCACCAAAATGTTTCTGGAAAACCATCCGCCACCTTAGGAGGGGGAAGCGGGGAACCATCCAAGCTGTGTACAGCAAGGATGGGAC
>JAODLL010070724.1:0-16725 GCA_026546735.1 Forbesichthys agassizii | reverse complement strand
ACATGAAAAAGGATGACAAAGCTAACTACGAGTTCCTGCCAGAAGGTGTCCTTGATAAAACCAAGGGCAAGTTCCTACGGAAAGGTGAGGCCCAGACACAGGAGGCAAAACAAACGCGTAATGTCACAAACATGTTTCTGAAGAAAGGCTTTGGATCCAGGAGTTTAACTTGCTGCTATTAGGTCAGTGGAGCAAATTTGGTCAATGCAGTTTCATAGGTTTTAAAGTTCAATTTCATTCCAAACTTTTAATTTGTTATTTTATTTTTTTACCTTTCAAGTTATAGAGCCATCGGGTTGCCAGTTGTGGAATTGAACATTTGTGGGCTTTCAACACTTCAAGCATGGGTTGATACTTTGACCGCAAAAAATACTTATTTTGTTGTTGTTGTTTGACGGCTGTGAAAAGGAAACGGAAACGTTCGGTGTGTTTGCTGGCCTCAGTAGAAGGCCAATGGAAAACAAACAACAACTACAACTAATACATTTAGCTGTTTCAGGCACAATTGGGGAGTGGAAAAACACACTGACTGTGGCTCAGAGTGAACGCTTTGACAAGGTCTATGAGGAGAAGATGAAGGACCTACCGCTGGACTTCATCTGGGACATCTCTGAAATCCACAACTGATGTGTCTGTCTTCATTCCTCTGTCTCTGCATGCAACATAAAATATGAGAGGAATATGGGGGTAGCCTGTTCCATGGCACTTATTAATATATCGTATGGTGTCAATTAAAGATGTTGCAAATACTGTACGTTAATGATGCTTACACTATTAAAAAGGAACTGAAAGTTAAATAATGAAAAGCAAATGAATAAAAACAAGTGATTTTGATGTGAAAATAATTATTTTTAAAGGCCATCATGAAGATGGATGGATGGATGAGAGTAGAATCCAAAGAAAATAGTACCTCCATCTGGGAACATATAAATCGCCTCCCTAAACGTAATCCCAATAAACAAAAATAAATGAAGGAGCTGGAAGTAAATGTATCTGATTTTAGATAGTAAAGAAATCGCTAATTAATTTAGTGTGTGAATAATCTTGGCCAAACTGTATTAGTATTTCCATATGTGACAAATACAAGCAATTTTTATTGACGGTTTTTAACTTGAAAGGTCTAACCAGGGACAGGGGTCGCACATTAGCCTTGGCTATAAACCCTGCAGGTTATTGTGACATTGTGTACAATGTAACCTGTTACATTGATTATTGTATCGTTCCTGACAAATAAACCAAAAAAGAAGGAAAAAATAAACGCTATATAAATGCAGTTTATTTATCATTTACAGTCTATACATAGCATCTCAAACATATCTCTGATCTCAGTATTCTTCATACTTTTTATTACTACTACTATTACTATTAAATAGCCATATTGATATGGGCGTGGTTTAGGTGTGGGGCATATAGGTTTGCCGACAGCGAAAACGACCAGATGGTTCATCTAATCAACAAGTATGTTTCAAAGGACTGCTCGCCGAATGGACTAACAATCCATCTGCTATGACTGGCTATGTGCCAAATGCTTCTAACTGAAAGTGAGTTGGGTTGCACAGTTCCAGGAAGGATCACATGATGTTTACATGCAGAAAGTTCATAACCTCACAACATCAGAGGACAAACCAAGAGACAACTGCAGTTAGCAAAGTTCTTTATTTCTCTACAACTAATGGACGCCATTTGAACCTTGGTTTACATGCAGGTGATGCTGAACAAATCTAAATCTGAAAAAGAAGCCATGTATTGCAACGTATTGTATATAAAAACATAGTTGTAAAATATTCATGTAAATATTGGCTTCACATTTGTTAATTTTGTGGGGGAACCAGATTACTTTGATTAACACGATTTCAAATGGTCTACATAATAACTAAAGAAGCAGGTGTCAAATGTGATTTGGCCAATTAACTCATTCAGCATTGATTTGTCACTGATTCTGTGTCAATTAAAAAATCATTTTAGTTAGTAGATTCTTAGGCAATTCTTAGTTAGTAGATTGTCTCCATAATCTGCTAGACTCCTACCCGACCAGCCTCCCTGTGGTTACCAGGGGCGACCAACGCTACTCTGCGGTGATGGTCACCCGGCCGGCGGCCAGGTGCAGAGGGTGTGTGGAGCACGCGGTGGCCATGTAGAGCCTCAGGGGGGCGTTCCAGCGCTCCTTGACGCGGTGCAGCAGGCTGTTGTCGCCCGCATCTGAGAAGGTCAGGACGCCCCTCTCCCAGTCCAGCTGAACCCTGACCCTGCGGCCACAGCGGGGCCCCGGGGCCCGGCCGGGTGAGGTATTCGCCCGAGGCCAGCGACAGCGTCCACAGACGGGGGGCGGGGCCTCCTGGGCCGTCCTGGGCCACACCCAGGGACCAGCTGCTGCTGCCCCCCACCTCCACCTCCCAGCTGTGGCGGCCACTCGACCAGGCCTCCGCGCCCAGGACGCCGCCCAGCTCACACGTCAGCCTCTCGGGGTTGCCTGGCAACGACTGCTCCTCGCACGCGGCCACGCCCGCCAGGTCGTCCGACACGCGCAGGCCGGCGGAGGCCGTGTTGGGGTCAAGGGTCACGGGGACTACGGGGGGAGGGCAGTGGGAGAGAGAGAGAGAGAGAGAGTCATGCAGGCTAACCCTGTGCTGGCACGCTACATGCTGGTCTTAAAGTGGTGCTGGGTGACCTTCTGCCACTAGATGGCACACTACAGCAGCAGCATCTCAGAACAACGCACAGACACAGTGCGTGCGTGTGTCAGGATGCCATTACTACACTATGTCTTACATAGAGTCTGCTGCTAACCTATCATGTAGAGCACGTTTGAAGCTGCTACAGGCACTATTCTCCAGTCATCTCCGTGTTTTCTGAGATGCAGATATTTACAGCTTGAAGACAAAATATTTTGATCATCCTCCCTCATCGCTGTCTGCCCTCAAATGTCTGAACTGTCACAACTCAGATGTTATCTTCATTACAAACCCACCACATACAGATTAGAGGCTGCTTAACAGGACAACCGCTTATGAAACGCTCCTCTTGAATGTTTTAGGATCACTTTGAACCAGAAAGTCACATTTTTTAGTCGTTTTTTTCATACTATTTTCACAAGTATGTGATTGGATAGGATTGTGGTTTCCGTATGAGTACAAAACTCACAAAAGATCATCAAATTTTTTTTTTTTTCACAGAATCACAAAGTATCAGTTTGCTAATGAGTGTTTCTTTTAAAAAATGCTTTAAAATTACACAATTATTTATAAACTCAAACACTTTTAATGTGTTTGTCTTCTTATATGTTTAAATATGTTTTACTATAATTTAATCAAACTGCTTTTAATAACTGAAACATCCGTATTTCACACATGGGTTGTATGGTTTCTTTGGACTACAACATGAACATGTGTAAAGTATAAACAACTACATTGTCATAATTACCATACATAATGATACCCATTAAAGCTACAATACTTGATTTCACACAGTGCAGGCCTCCTGCACCCTACAGGAGACTTCTACCCTGTAATTGGACAATCACAATACCTACATTACTGAAACATGGGGTGGGTTTGAATGTACAGAGGAGTGCTGTTTTCATAAATAACCCACTAAATACAGTAAGAGTACATTTATTACAAGAATACGCCCTTTCAGATAAACCCTCTCATTTCCAATGAGGTCCTAAACACAAATATTAAAAAATACAATACATTAGTAGAAGTAATGAAATACAACACAAATACACTCACATGTACAAACGTTCTCACAGGCCTCACCACTCCATCATAAATGTATATACATACAGTATGTACGCAGATATATATTTGTATATACATACAGTATGTACACAGATATATATATATATATATTTGTATATACATACAGTATGTACACAGATATGACCCATAAAAAGCTAGTTTCCATGCATCCAGTTGTTACTTTACATTCAACTGCATCCAGAGGCATTTTGGTCTGTGCCAGTTGATAAGGCCCCTTTGAACTCCGATATAAAGAGATATTCAAAACTATACAGCAACCCTAGGCTACCGTAATGCCTGATGCTACAGTGGACCAGTGTGATACTGTAAGAATGAGCACTGCAGCATATTACAGCACCTTCAACACCACCAAGGGACACTTTGAAACAGGTATCTTGCATAGTTTGCTGTTTACTTGATTATTTCAATAAATACGTTGAGCATGTCAAACTGTATGGGTTACTAAATCAGTGTTATCATGGTATTTCAACAACAACAACTACATTTAAATGTTGTATCAATGATTGTGTTTTTAGAAATGTACACAATAAATGTAAACTTAAAGGTTTGAACCTAAGACGGTTTAATACGCATGAGCGGTTTTGTGTTTTGCATGAAAACAGTACCAAAATAATTAAAAGAAACTAATGGAAATACCTGTAATTATGCAAACACAGCATTTGCCACTGCAGCTGTCATGCAAATACATGTCTACAGCAGGCCAACTGCTTCCCACGGGACAGTTGAAGCCAAGCGCACCTAACTAAATACCTAGGCCAGACATTCACCCCTTCACACACATTCATGCACCGATGGTGGCGACGTCAGCCATACAAAGCGCCATCTGGCCACCGGGGGCATTCATGCACCGATGGTGGCGACGTCAGCCATGCAAGGCGCCATCCGGCCACCGGGGGCATTCATGCACCGATGGTGGCGACGTCAGCCATGCAAGGCGCCATCCGGCCACCGGGGGAGCCCTCACAGAACTGGGTGATGCTTAGCATCTTCTCCCACACCCGGTGCTGCAGGTTGCCACGGTGCTGAGCCACGTCCAGCAGGACCCCCGCCTCCTCCTCCGGCTCCTCTACGTTGCAGCCAGCCCTGTCGGTCACACACAGGAGACGCCAGAGCTGCGTTCAAGTTGGCAAACAAAGGCGAACATTTGCAAACACACACACACGCGGTCTGAGCAGGTTGTTCTAACAGTTTAGCATGTTCACATTTTAAAGTTAGAAAAGCGTTCGCCAAACGCTAGCCGAATTCGAATGCACCTCAGAACTAACTGAATTAAACACTGATTTAACTCCTGTTGTCTCCCTTGAGCTGCTGGGACACTAACAGAAAGCCTTTCATACCAAATAGAGTCATGTCGTTACACTCGTAAACATCACTCTCATCAGAACCATGATCACTTGTGTTGTTGCATGCTTGCAATATTTATTTACTACTGTATTTATTGTCATTTACTATGATGCGTTTACACTAACCCTTGAAGCCAAATGCAAATGTCCTCATTTAAGGACAATAAAGATGATTAAGATCTGTTACGTTGTGTCAAGGGTCGTAAACTAAACAAACACTAAACTAACTAACAGAATAACATAATGAGGTGTGAATGTCTGTAGGTGTATGTACTGAATATATGTGGTGCATGCTAACCAACCTAAGACACTAACCCCACTAAGAAACCAGGAGAGTCACAGAGACAGTGTGCTGCAACACCCCTATATATGTGACATGCCCAGGTTCCTTTCATTAGCACAATTAGGGCCTACCCAGCCAATAAGGACCACAGGCCTGCTAAAACCAGGCAGGGCCGTCACAGATCCATGAATTAAAAACGAATGTTAAGCATATGGTGGAATACTATAAGTTAATTAATGTTCAGCTCTGTCCGTAAAAGTAACCTTCACTGCATATTTAAATATTTGACTGATACAAACATAAAATATATAAGTAATTAACAAACCTCTCAGAGGCCTTCTTGTAGTTCTGTTGAAATCAGAAAAACATTTAAAGAAAATATAGTTCATTAGAATCAATTCATACAACTAAAGAAATACATGAGAAAAACAAGAATACACACAATTTACACCATTTAGTGTACACATTTTTACATATTGGTTTGCATTCTGCACTTTACATGCTCCATTCATTTCACTGGCTAGAAGTTCAATATGTGGTGCAAAGAAACCCCTTTGTGAAGCAAAGTGTAGTCCTACGGCTTTGTTGACATGAGCGGTGTTCGCCACTGTGTTTACATTTACAGAGCCAGAGCTGTTGTTGCACAGAACGGTAAGATGGCGAAATACGAGGGGATAGTTGGCTTGCAATAGCTGACTGTACCTTTAAGAAGAGATAGTCCTCCAGGGTCATTACCGTCTCTGTCTCCCGGAGGGCGCTAGTTAGCTCTCTGATGTCATTACCGAGGCTGTCAAGCTTCTCCTTCATCTGCCGACTCTTCTCTTCCTCGTCCTGTTTTAGTGATGACATCATGGCCGCCTCCTCGTCACGCAGGTATTGGTGCATCTTCTCAAATTCCTCCCTCAACAGCTGGGATACCTGATCTGATTGGCTCTAAAACAGGAGGGTTGACTGTTTTATTGTATAGTCAGATGGCGCGTATTAGTATGTATTAATTTTAAGATATGTGTGTGTGCGTGTGTGTGTGTGTGTTTGAACCTTGATATAAGCAGCCGTTTCCTGCCAGCTATCTCTGATGACGGTCAGATTGTCCACCTGATCCTGGAGAGTTCTCATCGCAGAGCGTAGCTCTCTCTGCAGACCCCAGATCAGGAGAGAACATTGATTATAACACAGGCTGTTTACCATTGTGCTATAGAGCGCATGGCAGAATATTGCAACTTTGAAATTATACACATGCATAACAGAAACTATAACTAACTAAATAACTAAATAACTAAATAATGAACTAAACCTAAAAAACGACCTAAAGAAAAAAAAGGATTCCTTTTTGATACTGTGATATTCTTACATTTAGTTGCTATTAATAGCACATATGAATTTCCCAAGCCCTAGTGACAACCTGACATTGGACACGTCTGTGTGTTGGATAGTGCAGTGGCAGTAATATAGTGGATGTGTTCTCTCATTAACTCTCAAAGCTAGGACTAATACAATTATGCTACAAATGACAAAGCTAGAATAAAGCTAAACTAGGACAAAACTAGGACAAAGCTATGAGCTATGATCCTATATTGTATATAGGATATAGGTAAGCTAGGACAAAGTCACTGTAGGACAAAGCTATAGGCATCTGCAACTACAAATACAAAGTAATGGGAAAAGTGTTGGCTTCCTAAAACTCACAGTTGTGCTTTGCGACCAGATGGGGGGCCGCCAATAAGCCAAGCTGTCTTTAAGCAGATTTAAGTATAGGCATCTTGGTTTGTGTATATTCAAAATGTTGTATTCAGTCGCTGTCTCACTTTCCTTCCAAAAGCAACCGACCATCCAACCAGTCACCACTGCCATCCATCCCTCCACCATCCATCATCCCTCCTCCATCTGTTCCATCCCTCCACCATCCACCTACTGTTCCCTCCATCCACCCGCTGCCTTTACCTTACAGTCCAGCACTGCCTGCTGGATGGAGCAGCACTGGTGCTGGAGGTGCTCATCCCTGCGGCACTGCTCACAGCCGGGCTGCTCGTCCTCCTGGCAGAAGACGCTGAGCGGCTGGTCGTGCTCCACGCAGACCCCCGGCCCGGCCCCCGCCCTGCAGACCCCTGCTCCGCCCTCCGGCCCCGCGGCCGCCGGGGTGCGGTCCGGGAACAGCAGGTTCAGCAGAGTGTCGAGGACAACCTCCGTCAGCCGGGCTCCGTAGCAGACGGAGCAGCCTTCCCCTCCAACCACCCGGCTGCACGCCTCACACAGCCCGTGGCCGCAGGGCAGTGCCTGGACCTCCCCTGCCGGCGCCCGGCAGGCGGGGCACTCCTGGGAGAGCCTGGGGAAGTCTCCTCCTTCGGCAGGAGGCCCCACGTCCCCCGTCCCCTGCCCATCTCTGGTGGTCATCTTCCTGGCTGCCTACAGCACCGTCTAGGTCTTCTAGCAACACTCGTCCACTCACGCTCTACTGTAGGTAACCCAGCAACACTGTTCACTCACAGTCTACTGTAGGTCCCCTAGCAACAAGCGGTCTACCGTAGGTCTCCCAGCGAGACACAACTGCGGCCTGTGAGACTATTACACTAATGTGACCTGCTATCTGAACTCTGTTCCCATTTCTATGTTTAGCGGGGCAAGGTGCTCTCTGCTTAAAGGTGCAGATACACCACTGGAGAAATGATTCAGATTATTGACACGATAAAACCAAAGAAGACACTTGTCTTGGTGGCCTACTCATTATTATTACCAGAGACATTATAAGGGCTTTGTTATTACAACACTGTTATTATATAGCCTATTAGGATCTATTACAAGTAAATATGTTATTACAACACCATTATTACATAGCCTATTAGGATCTATTACATGTAAATATGATATTACACAACTGTTTCAAATTGAGGGGTTGCTAAACTAAGATGTTTACTCTGAGCATTGTTTTTATTTGTTTACAGTTCAAATTCTTTGTCTTGATTATTGTTTAGGTTTATTAATTGTCTACAAGGCTACTGTAGGCCTTTATTTATTTATTTATTTTATAAATGGAATACTGGTCAATAGCCAATGTCATACTGGTCACTGGTCAAATAACCTGGTTTATTTACGCTAGGCTATGAGAATAGTTCCACTGTGTTTTCTATCTCTGTTTCTATTTTAGTTTATGATATTATAATATTAGCTGAATCTTGCCTATCAAATGTTGCAGCCACTGTCATTTCCTAATTGTGTTAGAATTGTGTCATCTAGTGGCCATTTTGTGTCAGTAAAGTAACATTAAATTAACGTTCTACCAGACTTCTACCTGTATGGGGATGCGTTAAGTTCTAGTTTATAACGCATAATTAGGCCTACACATCGAAACACACGAAATCGCAAAGCGAATGGATTAATTTCTCTTTTTTCATTACTACCAACTTTTGTTACCAATAATGTAAATACATTTGAGAAAATATAATTTTCACGAAAAATATACATTCATCCAGGACAGGAGGTTAACGCAAACAAATACTTTTCTCCATGAAGTGCTTGGCTACTGTAAAATCAAGTTCACCCAACTGACGCTCAATGCCCGCAGCGTCTGCGCAGTGTGACGTATTATCACGGTCGCCTCTTGTGTAGTTTCAATCTGAAGATTCCGCCATTGAAGAAGATATAGAACATTTTAATTACACACACACACGCGATAGGCTACATGTTCATTAAACACTTAAACAAATATGTTCACTTATCAGTTATATTCCAATTTCGTTAGCAGACAAAATCTCGAATAAATCTAGGAGCACACTCCAATTCCCACATTTCTGTGCGCGTATTAACGTCAAACCGTAAACAAGGCAAGTTGAGAGGTCGAACCGAACAGACGCCGGCGAGTTGGAAAAGGCGAGCGGAGCAGTTATCCGCATTGACAAGGTAGCTCTCCGTTTCTCTAATGTATTCATGATGTTTGTTACGCAGCATGTCACAAGATGCATTGTGCATGACTGCGGTGATATCATGCCTGTTACAGAACGTCGCTTACTGTAGCATTGAATAACACGAGGCATGCATTTGATTTAGATCAGACAAATCTATTACGACAGATTTCTTCTGGGCTGCTTGGGTCAAGCACAGCTCTCCCGCATGTCGTCATCTAGTTGTGTAGGCTAATTGTGCACATATATGTAAATATGAGTAATGCAACAGACCAAGGACTTGACAGCATGTTCCTATAGTTTGCGGTCTCACTGAATATTGACTGAGTAGGCTACTGAAATAGCCTATGAGATTATGGCCTGCATCACCTGAAAACCACTCAGAAGCGTCTCTAACACATCACATTAGGTTTTTTATTTAGTAATATATCAATTAGCCTATAATATTGAATTATTCACTGATATTAATGTTTGCCTTGATGGTCCGTTTCCCACCTCAGGAACAATAAAGCAGCTTCAAGTAACATATTCTGAAACGCTGTTCTTTTCAGTAGTTTTTTACTTGTCTGTAATCTTTGGTGTGTGCCACCAGTTGTTCAGTAAGTGTTCCATGCAGTGGTCATGTTTACTGGACCCGATCATTTGCATATTATCCAGTGGTTCTCTAGTTATCCAGTGTGGAAAAGCAGAGTTCCAGGAACTACTGTTCCTGAAGCTTCTCCCAAGGCAGGTTTATCACATGGCAGTATCAAAGGGCTGCGCAGGGCCACATTTTACATGGACACAAACCAAGGCACAAGAATACAATATAGGCCTAAGGAATATAATATAGGCTATTAAGGCTATAGTGTAAAGGTGCTACTATAAGCTATTACTATAGGCTTTTAATATAGGCTATTACGGCTATAGTGTATAGGTGCTACTATAGACTATTAAGGCTATAGTGTAAAGGTGCTATTATAGGCTATTACTATAGGCTTTTAATATAGGCTATTACGGCTATAGTGTATAGGTGCTACTATAGGCTATTAAGGCTTAAGTGTAAAGGTGCTACTATAGCCTATTAAGGCTATAGTGTAAAGGTGCTACTATAGGCTATTAAGGCTATAGTGTAAAGTTGCTACTATAGCCTATTAAGGCTATAGTGTAAAGGTGCTACTATAGCCTATTAAGGCTATAGTGTAAAGTTGCTACTATAGCCTATTAAGGCTATAGTGTAAAGGTGCTACTATAGCCTATTAAGGCTATAGTGTAAAGTTGCTACTATAGCCTATTAAGGCTATAGTGTAAAGGTGCTGCTAAGGATACCTCAGACAATTCAGAGGTTATAACAGCTTATGTGAATAATGGGAATCAAGTTTGCATCAAATATACAATGCAAAGCCTCAAGTTTTAAGATGGTGAAAACCATCATTGTTCTACCAATCAGACTAGGGCTGCAGTCTGCAGCTATCAATTGTTTTATTATTCTTTTAGTCTATTAAAACATGTAATATTCATTCATTTGTATTATTTTTCCATGTTGGAAGTTCCCAGATACTGTGTGTTTGAACGCAGCATTACACCTATGATCCTGACTGACCTGGAAGGGTTCCATCCTATTTGACCCCCCCCCCCCCCCCCCCATCTTTCCTTAGGAATGGCGGGTCGCGTGCTGAGAGTATCTTCCGTGGCCACGGCGGTGTTGGCCTCCTCAGGGCTGTACCTCTACAACCAGCAGCTGGACCCCAGCGACCTCAGTGCCGTGCGCTTCGGACGCGCTGCCGCCACAGTAAGTCAGCGCTAACTAGCTCACTTAGCTTCTTACCCACAGTAAGTCAGCGCTAGCTAGCTCACGTAGCTTCTTACCCACAGTAAGTCAGCGCTAGCTTGCTCACTTAGCTTCTTACCCATAGTAAGTCAGCTCTAGCTAGCTCACTTAGCTTCTTACCCATAGTAAGTCAGCGCTAGCTAGCTCACTTAGCTTCTTACCCACAGTAAGTCAGCGCTAGCTAGCTCACGTAGCTTCTTACCCACAGTAAGTCAGCGCTAGCTTGCTTACTTAGCTTCTTACCCACAATAAGTCAGCGCTAGCTAGCTCACGTAGCTTCTTACCCACAGTAAGTCAGCTCTAGCTAGCTCACGTAGCTTCTTACCCACAATAAGTCAGCGCTAGCTAGCTCACGTAGCTTCTTACCCACAGTAAGTCAGCGCTAGCTTGTTCACTTAGCTTCTTACCCACAGTAAGTCAGCTCTAGCTAGCTCACGTAGCTTCTTACCCACAGTAAGTCACCGCTAGCTAGCTCACTAGCTTCTTACCAAGCCTGCGTTGCAGTGAGTTTTAGTCTTTATTGCTAGGTCATTTAGCTTTAGAGAGTTCAGCCCCCAGACCTCTGGGTTCTCCTGACCCTTGTTGGAGGCAGGCAATAGCATCAGGTCTGTTCCATGGACATCTGCAGGGCACTAATGTCCAATAGTGTCCCTCTCTCTGTGGGGTGCATGTCTAGCTGGTCCTGCTGTGTGTTGGTGAGCTTACGTGTGTTTCTCACCTGTCTCCTGCAGACGGCGGTCATCAGCTTCGACTACCTCACCTCCTTCAAGAACGTGGCGTATGGCACAGAGGAGTACTGGGCGCTCAGGTCCAAGGTAAATCAGAAGTTTCATTTTGGTCCTTGCCAAGCTGTGGATTTACATTCTGACCAGTGGGATAAAGTCTTGGAATGCTGCCTTACTAAGATACACAGCTCTTGCTGGTTTAAACCTGCTCCTGTATCATATTATGCCCGAATACCATTTTACAGGCTTTGAATTCTCCTTGGTATTTCTGAATGTGGGTTTGTTTGAATTCTAGTTCTCAAAACTCCATCAAAACACTGAACATGTTTCATAGCTTGTTAAAAATCCAAGCGAGCAGTCAGGACTGTTTGAAAGCTTTCAATATGTGACTATTGGCTACAATAGCAGTTATAATCAACGCCCAGTTTGTCAGACATATTGTACTTAAAATGTTGAGATAACTACTCACTATGAAGACTATTAAGGCTATAGATATAATAAGTTCAGGCAAGATCTTATTGGGTGAAAGCTGTGGTGTGGTCTGGCTCCCTCTGCCTGCAGCTGGTGGTAACTGCATATCTTTCAAGTGTGTAATGGACAGCCATGGTGCTCTGCAGCTCTGCAAGAGGTCTGGAGGCATGCAGCCATTACCCAGGCAACGGGCTGCGTGCAGGTGTACTGTGTGTGTGTGTGTGTGTGTGCGTGCAGGTGTTGTCAACATGTGTGTTGTAATGGTGAGAGTCACAATGTCACACCGCCTTTGTTGACTTGTTTTAACCTTTATGCGCGTCTTAAAACGCTATTAAACACTGCTGAGAAAAGCGCATGCCAGGTGCACCGTACCAGAGGAAAACTATGGTTCTAGCAGCATGTGATCTGGTGATCTGTGATCTGATTCGGTGTGATCAGGGCCTCAGAACCATGCGTACATGGTGTCTGGAGCATTCGTCATTAACCAGCCTTCCTCAGATATAACTTGCAGCATGTGTGGGCTGTGTTTATGGATTAGATCTAATTCACTGTAAATTGGAGTAGTGTTGGGTTATGGATTAGCCTTGTTATAATAAACTGTAAATGCCAGATAACTCCAAAGGTCAGTCTCACCCGCTTTCACAAAGAGTGTCAAGTGGCTGTAGTGGCGTGTGTTAGCGTGTGCGTGAGCGTGTGTGTGTGCGAGCACGTGCGTGTGTGTGTGTGCATGTGGAGAAGCGCGCAGAGTCTTGTATCAATGTACCATACATCAGACCTTTTGGTAGAACTTCTTCATCTAAAGTAGATTATTCATCTTTATTTACAAGCCTAAAATAAGACAATTGAAATTCATGCAGTATTCCATCTGGACATTCTATAGTGCAGGCTATAGCAGTCTTGTTGTGAAATAGGACTATGTTCTAATGCTAAAAAGGGATCCGTTAGCATTGTAAACTTCACCCGAGCCTAGCATAGTTTATTAATATAGAGTTTATGGCCCAGTCAAGACCACCCTGGTTCATTTTGATCCCATATCATGTCATGCATGTCAGTTTAAGCGTATCTCTATTTGTCGATACGTGCACTACGATACGTGCACTACGATACTGCACAGCGACAAGATGAGTTGCAAGCCTGCAATGTCGCCACAACCTTGCAGCAATGTGGGTATTGTAGTTCACCTCTGGTTTGTCTGTAGCAGTAGACTTGTAGATTGTAGCTGAGTTGTTTTCATCCTATGATGTGTTATTCTGTCAGCCCACTAGGGGGTAGTATTGGATTATGCGTGTTGTGAATGTGCAGCAGTTTGCAGGTGAAGAAGGGAGTGACACATGCGCGGCCCATGGACCTGGCCTGTCCATTGGCTGGAGCAGCTGAGGTTCTTCCATGGCTGAGTGAAGTGCTGTCTTAACCCTGGTAGCAGCACGTCCCTCACAGCCAATGGGCTTGTCCAGAGCCGTAGATCCTTCTACTGTGCCCACAACACACTCACTGGTCCGTGCTCAACAGGGGCCGGTGCCAAGGTCACGGGCTTTGTTCTGGTGCTGTTGTGTCCAGGAACCTCGTAATCTGACTTCCAGATGTTGTCGTCCCGCTGCGTGGCTTAATCGTACACCGACGCGTCTGGCTGCTCGGCTAATGATCTCTGGGTTCTGCTCCGTTAGCATGGCTGCTCTCTCTCTCTCTCTCTCTCTCTCTCTCTCTCTCTCTCTCTCTCTCTCTCTCTGTCTGTGTCTATGAGGCTCTTGAGGAGAGGTTCACTGACACTAGGCTCATCAAAAGTTGCCCAGGGCGACACTGAAGGACCATTCACAGCCAATTAGTGCGTAACGCACAATGAACGGGTGGTGTGTGTTCAGGAGCACCCAGTGTTTACAGTATGTTTTGACTGTAGCATTGACGCTAGCTGTAGCCTAGCCCCAGGGACATCAGTTCTGTTGCAGATGGAACTTGGCTGATGGCGAATGTGTGAGGCAGGACAAATGGCTACGCTGTAAATTGTAAGATAATACACTTTTGTGGAAATTCACCCTATAATCTCCTTGCATTTCCCTAGTTTACTAATCTCTGTTTGTGCAGAAACAATGATGTGGTACTTCTCTACACAGCCCTGACTCTGTAAAATAGGACCATAAACACAAACGGCACACACCGCTCACAACAACAACGGCGTTTGGTTTGAGGTTAGCTCACTATCTGGCAACGTGGACCAGAACCGGTTCTACTTAGCTGCTGTGTCTTGGTATGAAAAAAAAGTAACAATAATGTAGATTAGAATATACCATCAGTTATGTATGAATAACATGTTGGAATGATTTTATCACACAATGATACGCTCAGCTACACAGGTAGCCTATACTAGACTATTCTGTCATCGTAAACCCCTGATGTTGCTGATGATAATCTGACATAGCAACAATTATGCATACTGTATGTTTTCATTTTTATTTTATATATATTTGAATGTGATTCATCTAATCATTTGTGTTAATCTTGTTTTTCTCTATTTGTTTATGGGAATCACGATTGTGCAAGTTTCCCTTTCTGCGGAACAATTTGAGCTGCAATTCTGTATGAAATGTGCAAATAAAGATTACCATTATCGTTTACTCTCTTGCACTGGTGTGCTGCTCTGCACCGTTACATTACATTATGTCTTGTATAGACTTGTTGTTGGTCACGGTACCACAGCTGAGACCGGAAAATAGTCTCAAGTATCGTTACAATGACAATACGTCTGAATTGAAATGAATGTTAGTAAGTAAACTGACAAGCATGCTAATGCATGTCAACAACTAATGTGTTAGGCAAACAAGCCAACTTTACAATAGTGAGTTGGGATTAATTATCTTGTGGTATTTTGTTATGCTAGTAGGCCTAATGTGTGTAGGTAGCAACTCATTAGCAGGAAAGCTATAATAATAATACTTCATTTTATTTATCTTACATATCACGTAGCCTACTACCAACACTACAACACAAAATCACACTACTAGCCTATTAATTTCAGTTGCAGTAATCATGTCTGGTCGTTTGCTAGTCTTTGTGGACTGTATTTCCCAACACTGCTCTCCGCTGTAGAGTGAGCTTGCAGACTCGTAAACTCATAAACGACACCTACCCGGTGTCAAGGGGTCCTACAAATCTTACGCTATGCACCTTTACCAAACGTTCACTATCGTTTTAACTGAGCCACCTTCAAGTGGCAAAGTGTCTTTGTTTCCTGGAAGGCTCTTTGAGGGTCCATTACTGACTTAAATGGCCCTCTCAGCTCAAGGTGTTTGCTCTAAAAGGTCCATATCGTCCCAACAGTGTCTTTTGCATCTCCCCGGTAGATAAGAGATGAAACACCTACTGATGCTCTTCAAGGCTGTTTTCATGATGTGCCTGGGCTTTGGTTCACTCACACAGCCTCATGGGAATAATAGGAGACCCTTAGTCAGCCTTTATTAGCAACCCTGTTGTAACGTGTTGTGGTTTGGTGTAGCTTGTATTCATCTGTCCATATGCAAAATGCCATTTTCGTTTAATTCCGTCCCAAAAGGTTTCTCCACCAGGTAGTCAGTGGAGATGCTCTGTCTCCATCTGGGGCTCCTGGACTACATCTAATGAACTGGTGTGCTGAGTGCTGTCGCGTGCAAGGGGGTGCAAGGCCCTGTGCAAAGTTCACATGCAAGACCTGGACATGCACATGAATTACGGTCACACACACATGCCTACCAGAGACTGACATTTCTTTCGGGATTCCCGCGGGATGGGAAACTAAATCATTGTTAATCACAGGATTGCGACTGGAAACTTGGACATTTTTTGGTGTTGGGATGGGACAGGATTTTTTCCCCCAATTTTCCCCTTGGGGGGAGAAAAAAAAATGTCAGGGAATTTATATATTTATATATATATTTATTTATATGTCTATATAAACTTTTTTTTCTTAGTAAAAAAATAAAAAATTGACTATAAGAAAAAATAAATTGTGATGAAGGTTTTTTTTTGCTGAGGAGATTAATTTTTTCATCCTGCACTAGGATACTTTTTTTATCACACTAGCTGCTCCAGCTAGCTGACCTTGCGGGATGGACCCGTTTCAGTAAGTAAAAACTATGTGACTACAATAGTGTTGGATATTGAATCTGTTATTGATCAAAACATATCTGACATTATGGTAGTCGTAAGTAAGTTAATCAAGAACCGTAACCAGGTTAAATTGTTAAATGGTAGTCAGTGCTGTTATCATTAGCTCTGCTAATTACTGTATCCTACCGGTGTTGTACTACTAGGGTAGTATGTCAGTTTCGTTCCTTTATCCCATCATATGATTCATTTTACACAGATAGCCTATACCAGGGGTCGGCAGCCACAGGCACGTGTACCATCATGGGCGTAAGGTTAACCAATGGCACAAAACATTTTTTAAAAAGATAGATATATATATA